>JADBJO010003671.1:92500-102500 GCA_016801955.1 Conus betulinus | reverse complement strand
GCTGTCGAGAGATGGTGCAGTAACCACTTTCTCTGGAAGCTCGTTCCAAGGATTCACCACTCTATAGGCAAAATAGTGCTGGCGCAGTGAGCTATCACAAAACCTTTTCCTAAGCTTCAGATTATGTCCACAGGTCTGCTTAACACTATTTTCCATCATAAGAGGACTCTTCGCATTGTATAGCCCATGAGTGAACTTGTAGGTTTCAATCATGTCACCCCTGTCCCTCCTGTACTGCATGCTGGGGATCTTCATTCTGGCAAGTCGCTCTTCATAGGGACAGTCAACCAGACCAGGAACCATCTTTGTTGCTCGCCTGAGAACACCCTCAATGAGGTCCTTATCTTTCTGATAACGTGGTGACCACATGCTGTTGGCAAACTCCAAGTGAGGGCGTATCAGTGCAATGAAGAGTTGTCGCATAATCTCAATGTCGAGGTAGTGGTATGAGCGCCTGACTAGTCCTAAACTTCTGTTGGCTTTATTGACCTGCATCTCGACATGCCGGCTAAATCTGAGTTCCTGATCAACTAATACACCTAGATCTTTCTCTCCCTCCGAGGATTCCAGTATCACTCTCTTTTCACTGTTATGTAGTTTCATACTATACTCTGCCTTGGGTTACTACGTCCAAGGTGTAAAACCTTGCATTTTGTCGCATTGAAACCGCAGCTACCAACACTCTGCCCAGTTGACGAGGTTATCTAAATCCTGTTGAATCCTCTCCCTCTTGTTTTGTTCCTCTACTGTGTCAAACACTTTCGTATCATCAGCATACGTCTGACAGATGCAGTTCACCACCTCTGGCATGTCATTGATGAATACCACAAACAGCACTGGCCCCAAGACACTACCTTGAGGGACTCCACTCAACACATGCTTCCAACTGGAGAAACTCCCAGCGACCTCAACCCTTTGTCTTCTACCTATCAAAAAGTCTGTAATCCAGGACAAAACCTGTGAAGTGACTCCGTAACCCTCAAGCTTGGAGATTAATCGTTGGTGGGGCACAAAATCAAAACGCCTTAGCGAAATCTAAGTAGACTACATCCACAGGTTTCCCCTCATCTAATGATTCAGTCCATGCGTCCAGTACGCTCAAAAGGTTCGCAACACAAGACCTCTGGCTGATGAACCCATGCTGACATGGCATGAGAAAGTTGTTGACTTCCATGTGGTTTATCACTTTATCCCTAATGATGGACTCCATAACTTTGCAGACTGTCCTTTAATATGTCCCTTAATATCTTAACGGAGTGTCCTGCCCATGCCTGTACCCATCGTCAACACAGCGCGGGCCTCCAAGGGTGGTCCAGAACTGCTCCAAAGGCAGGTGAAGACAGTGCTTCTATGGGTCCTCTCCAGCACCTTCCTTTATATAATATTCTAAAAATAGATATTTCTTCATTAGGGGCTTTGCATCAAATACTTTACAGCCCCAAAATGATTGATATAGCAAAGGCTATATTGAGTTCAGTTATCGTTCATCTGTTGTAATTGATTTATCAGTTTATGATTATTGTTTGGTAGTTAATAGGCAAACTTTCATGTACATATGTTTGCGCGCGCGCACGCACGTACACACACACACACACACACACACACACACACATGCACACACGCACGCACACACACACACACACACACACACACACACACACGCGCGCGCGCGCGCGCGCGCGCGCGCGCGCGCACTCTCTCTCTCTCTCTCTCTCTCACATAAACACACAGGCGTGCGCACGCGCGCATGCACGCACGCACGCGCGCGCTCACACACACACACTCACATGCACATTATGAAAAGCTGCAGCAAGACACTTCAGTCCAAATTGCACAAGACTCCAATGGACACTTCGCAGATCTACGTGATGCCAAAGTCATTGATGAGAACTGCTACAAATGGGGCAAGATTGTAGATGTCAACGCAGTCAGGACTCACCAGTTCTATCACCTACCCAAGGTTCATAAAGACCGCCAGAATCCGCCTGGAAGACCTATCGTCTCTGGAGTCAATGGACCTACTGAGAATCTGTCAAAACTGGTAGACTTTTGGCTTCAGCCTGTAGTCCGTTCGTTACCATCATACGTGAAGGATACTACATATTTCCTACAAATTCTGGAAGACTGGAAAACCACGAGTGGACCTTTGCCTGAGGGCACCTTGATTGTCACTGTGGATGTGGTAGGACTTTATACCAACATTCCTCATCATGAAGTTGGTGAATCCTTGGCAGAAATGATGAGTGAGTTTGGTCATGCTACAGACAAGATCCCCAGTACCACCAAACTACTGGACATTGTAAATCACATCCTGTCTAACAATGTCTTCAACTTTGACGGAGAGCTCTACCGACAAATACACGGAACAGCGATGGGCACGCCTATGGCACCATCGATCGCCAATGTATTCATGGGCTGGTTGGAGAGGAGGATCTTGGCACAGTCTCCATGGCACATTGATCTCGCCAAGTGGCGTAGATACATCGATGACATCATCATGTTGTGGGATGCAGGGTGAGCAGAACTTGAAGGAGTTTCTGAGCTGGCTAAAAATGCAGCATCCAACGATCAAGTTCACCGCCAATTATGGAACAGTGGCTATCCCTTACCTGGATGTCAGCATCAGCATCGAAAACGGTCAGATCACCACCGACCTGCACACCAAAGAAACTGATGCGCACATGTACTTGCCGTTCAACTCGTGTGTCACCCACGACACTGCATGAGGGGGATACCATATGGACAGTGCCTACGTATACGCCGCATTTGTTCTGAGGACAGTAAGTTCCAGCAGAGAAGCAAAGAATTACAGCAAAGATTGATCAAGAGGGGCTATCCAGCAACGCTTGTGGAGGCATCCATTGAGAAGGTGAAAGTTATCTCTAGAAGTGACGCTCTCAACTACGTGAGCAGAAAGAACAATACAGAGAGAGTGCCGTTCATCATCACCCATAACCCTTCGAATCCTCCACTGGCCAGTGGCTCAAGACATACATGAAGGTCCTCCATACAAGCAGGAGGATGACAATGGCTGTTCCATTTCCCCCATCGTGGGGGAAAGAAACTGTACCAACCTCCGCAAACTGCTGATGCCTTCATGCTTGCCCCCTGATGTGCCTCAGACTGGTATTGGCGATCGAGATGAAGATGCACATGAAGATGCAACAGGTTGCCACAAATGTGACAAACGACGGTGTATCATCTGCAAAGAACATCTGCAGGAATCACCTAACTTCACCAGCGTCAGGACGGGTCAATCTTTTAACATCAGAGATGTGGTCTGCTGCACTTCCAACAATCTGGTGTACTTGATTGACTGTGCAGCGTGTCATGATGTGCAGTATGTTGGGGAGACCGGCAACACCCTGGCGGAGCGCTTCTATACCCACAGGTACGACATCAGGCACAAGAAGGACACTTTGGTTGCCAAACACTTCAATGGCCCTGGTCACCAGTTGACCGACCTCCGCTGCACAGTCGTCGAACTCATGAAAAGTCCGGACATCAATAAACGAAGAGAGAGGGAGAGGTTCTGGAGATACAAGCTGAAGACGAACTATCCACAAGGGCTCAATGTGTGGGACTGAACAGAGAAACGGAGGATGATGGAGTTGTGCACAACGAGAGAGAGAGAGAGAGAGAGAGAGAGAGAGATGATGTCACAGATACTGTCACCAATGGACGTCATTTTTTCTATTGCGTCACTTGTTGTCATGCGGCCTGAAGAAGAGCAGTGGCTCGAAAGCTTGCTGAAAAAATACGGTGTTTTGTGTTTTTTATTGAATTTAATTACACACACACTCACACTCATATAATGCACTTACACACATATATTTTTTTCTTTAAATTTTTTATAGTCTAATATCACCATCGTTGTGAACAGACTCTAAATTAAATCAATCAAAATCAATCAAATCCAATCCAGCACCTTCAGGTGTTTCTTTTTCTTCTTTTTCTATGAATAAATTACAACAGCTTGCAAATTCTGCAATGATGCAAGAGACTCCACTGAGCACCTGACTGAAGCTGTTAAACTGAATGACATTGTAATAACTGGTGGGTACCATAATTCACACATGCAATTCAGAAAGCTTGACTCGAAATTGTGTATCGTTCCAAGGAAACTGAACAGTTAAACAAGGCATTATTGGTAAGACGCTTCCGCGTCATGCGCAATGTATGGGCGACGGACGTCGTCTGCTAGTCAGTACCGAAGCCGATGTAGTGCGCAATACTACTACAGACGTGGTGGAAATCTTTGGGGAAAAAAAAATTCAATGCAAAAGGTGAAAACGCACCTGAAGTCACCTTTTATCGTAACGGTGTTTGTTTACGATTTGGCTCGGATAGTAACACAAAAGTGGAGTTCTGATTTCATTATACCATCCTTGAAATATCCGTTCACAAACGCAAACGAAAAAAAACAAAAACTAATTGAATTCGTAAGGTTCTTTCGTTTGTTTCTTTGTTGTTTTCTAAGCAGCTCAATAGCAGATTTTCATAGCAATTTGGAACAAGATAAAATCTAACTTTTCAGAAGTCCAAAGTTTCAGTTACATTGATTTCATATCAGCCATTTCTCTCTCCCCCCCCCCCCCCCCCCCCCCCCCCCCCTTTTTTTTTTTTTTTTTTTTTTTTTTATTTATGCATATCTAAAGTTTCATAAACATTCATCCATCATGGTGGACGTATTAGTAGCTGCCAGTGTGAGTTATATGGAACTGAAGAACTCTAGTTGATGTGTGCGTTTTTTATCAGTGACATGAGCATTGTGTTTGTTTGAACGATCGTCGGATTCAATGTTCTTTTTGTTTGTCCGTCTTTGGTTATTCTAATGTTTTCGGAAAAGTCTAATGGGGGAAAAACTGAAAACGAAAGAAGTTTCTGATCTCGTGACATCGCAACTTAAACATTTTTCCTTTTTCGACTTTGAAAAAGTGTTTCGTTAAGCTACAAGGGGGAAAAAAATACTCACCACCAGGTACGCTTGCAACTGCAGCAGGTAGTTCGACAGACGATCAGGAGGTGAAAAATGTTTTGCAACGTTCTCTGAGGCTAAGGCACATTATAATATACTGTGTATGTATATGAATATTCATATTAGTGTAGCCGCCCACCACGCCACATCTGGCCACCCTCACATTCTCTCGTTTCCATCACTGATGTTTCTGGCAAGACATTCGTCCCCTCGCCAGACTGCTTCAATGTCTCATTTCAGTCAGGAAACATCACCACTCACTCACCTTTAATTAGACATGAATTCTCTCCCTTGTGTTTTCTTTCTGTCAAGGGGTAACTTTCATTGATGCCTTTCTTTCTTTCTTTTTTTTTTTTTTTTTTTTTGTTTGTTTTTGTTTTGTTGTTGTACATATGCCTAAAGGTAAAAAAATCGTCCTTATTTGCAGTCATCAACATTGTCATATAAACATCACTCTGTCATCAAGCACAGCACGTACTTCTTTTTCAGGTTCCAGCTTAGCAAAACAGCGCAGCTGTGTACGCCTTCCATGCAGAAAACATGCAGAGGAAACATGTTTTGTTTTGTTTTGTTTTGCTTTGTTTTGTCGAATTTTTGCTCTCACCGTCACATTTTGGCGTTAATAGTCGGTGAATGATCTGTAAGTAAATGGATTTGTACATGTATGTGTGTCCCAGTTCTCTGCCTCTGTCTCTGTCTCTGTCTGTCTGTCTGTCTGTCTGTCTGTCTCTCTCTCTCTCTCTCTCTCTCTCTCTCTCTCTCTCTCTCTCTCTCTCTCTCCATAAACCCTAGGGATTCAACCAAATTTCAGATTCCCACACCTAGAATAGATCTATTTAAATCAAGCTTATCATACTCTGGTAGTGTGGTTTGGAATTCACTTCCACTACATTTCCGATGTACTCAAAATGCAAAATCTTCAGGGAAAAACTAATTACACATTTCAGAGCAAACCATTACTATTATAGGCAAAATTCACATACCAGGGCACACCCTCTGTTTGGCTGCATATTCAAATTGATACGCCGTTTCCTTTCTACTGATTTTTCTCAATCAGATAATGAGAAATGAGAGATATTTTTATCATTGGTTTTATTACTGATTGTGATTATATCATGATGAATGAATGTTGTGGTCACTGATTTTATTGGTGCATTGTCACTAATTGATTGATGTCCTAATACTTTTGATTTCTTGAAGCACTGTAACTACATGGTGATAAATATCTGTCCTGATTGCTGTTGATTATATTGATGATTTGTTCCTCTTCATTCAAATTCAATAGCAATGTTAGCATCTGATATTTTGGATAAGAAAAAATGGAAATATAATCTCTCTCTCTCTCTCTCTCTCTCTCTCTCTCTCTCTCTCTCTCTCTCTCTCTCTCTCTCTCTCTCTCTCTCTCTCTCTCTCTCGTATTTACGGCTGCGTATTGATGTATTGTCAATTAATAATTCTAGTCTTGGGTAGTGTATGAATAGCTCAAGTAAAAAAAAAAAAAAATGGGTGAGGGGGAGGATGATTATTATGATGGCATCTCTCTCTCTCTCTCTCTCTCTCTCTCTCTCTCTCTCTCTCTCTCTCTCACACACACACACACACACACACACACACATACACACGCATCATGATAAATAAGTGTTATGATTATTGATGCTAAGAATTCATTGTCGCTAACTGATAACTGATTGTAGTACTATTAGTTCTCGTTTCGCTTTGTAACCACGTCATGAAAATGTGAAGAAAAAAAAAGGTTAATATTGTTGATGCATTGTAGATGTCTAATTATCATCCTTAGCAGCTTGTTGTATCTTAATATCTTAATATTTTACAAAAGGAATGTAACTCTCTCTCTCTCTCTCTCTCTCTCTCTCTCTCTCTCTCTCTCTCCCCCCCCCCCCCCCCCCCCCCCCCCCACCCTTCGATAACTAATAGGAGGATCGCTTATTCTGTGTCTGTGTGTGCTGATTTTTTTTCCTCTTTAAGATCAGTTTTCTTTATTCTTGTTTGTTTTTTTTTTTTTCAATCGCTTTTTTTTTTCCTTTAAATTCATCTACGCCCCGATGTTAATGGAGAACAACCCATCAACTTTCTAACGTATTTGTGAAGATATATATTTTGGTAACAGTTTTGTCAGTTTTAGTGACTATAGTCATGCTTGGTTAGTCCCTTAGCGGGGCAAGGGCCGGATGAAAAAAGTATGTTTTTTGCTTATCTTTATCATCATCATCATCAGCAGCAGCAGCAGCAGCAGCAGCAACATCATCATCATCATCTCCTCTCCTCTCTCTCTCTCTCTCTCTCTCTCTCTCTCTCTTTGTGTGTGTGTGTGTGTATGTGTGTGTGTGTGTGTGTGCGTGCGTGCGTGCGTGCTTGCGTGCGTGCGTGTGTGCGTGCGTGCGTGCGTGTGCGTGTGTGTGTGTGTGTGTGTGTGTGTGTGTGTGCATGCATGCGTGTGCGTCTGTCCCTCTCCCCCCTCCCTCCCTCCCTCCCTACCTCCTTCTCAATCTCTCTCTCTCTCTCTCTCTCTCTCTCTCTCTCTCTCTCTCTCTCTCTCTCTCTCTCTCTCTCTCTCTCTCTCTCATGCAGATAGTGGGAGAAGAGATGCTGACTGCCCAAAACGGCGCGAGGCTTCCGCAAACTTGCTGACGATGAAAGGAAATCTTTGATGAGGCAAAGTGCAGTCAACAGTAAATAACAAACAAGAAGAGAGAGCGGAAACTTTTGCTCCTACGATGAAAGAAATAATTACACGACCATAACTTCAAACGAATGCTGCCACACCAAACTGCCTCGCACTAATGCCAGTACAGAGCACACAGAGCCAACATGCAAGAACCAGATACCTGTATCCCACTGGCTTTTATGACTGGAGGGGGGGGGGGGGGGGGTACACCAGCTGGGACTATCCATAAAATGCCCTGTGTTTGCAACACACAGATCTGCAATGAGTGTGTGTGTGTTGTGTGTGCGTGCGTGCGTGCGTGCGTGCGTGCGTGCGTGCGTGCGTGCGTGCGTGTGTGTGTGCATGCATTGGAACGTGAAGAAGCATGTGTGCATTTGTGTGTATTTGGTGTAAGTTGAGAGTTTATAGTGTGTGTGCATGTGTGTGTGTGTGTGTGTGCATGTGTGTGTGTGTGTGTGTGTGTGTGTGTGTGTGTGTGTTTTTTAAAGAGAGGGAGAGAAAGACATGGCACAGCTCTTCCATGTTGCGAAGATTTATTGAAAGTGCCACTATCAGTCTATTTGATTTCCTTTATATCCAAGGCGAAAAAATGCACGTCGTTTTTTGATCAGTCTTTGGCTGCTTTGTGAGACACAACATCCCTCTGGAATGTTATCTTGTTTGACAGCCAGAGGACTTAGTATTGTACAGCTAATCTGCTGAATAGACACATTTCTGTACCGTTGCATTTCTAGTTGTTCACTTTTCCTTCACACTTTTTTGACATTGTTGTTTGGCTTGTTTATCTTATGAAGTGCTTTTTGTCAGGATAACTATGTTCATGAATACATATTCCTATATTGTCCATGATCTTATCGACTACATTTATTGATAACTCATATCTTTGTGACATTAAGAGTATGGAAAATGACAGGAACGACTACAATCTGCATAACTACAGTTATGCATGTAAATACAGTTTATTATGGAGTTAGATCCGAGCAGCCGCTTCATAGCGTTTCAGTGGAATGCGAGGTCTGTTTCCACTAACCTGTTATCTTTTGAAAGTCATGTTCTAGACAAAGGCTGTAGTGTGTTACCGCTTCTGTCATTGAATGTGGAAAAGAAAAAGCTTCCCAATCACAAGACCTATTACTACCCTCGTCTTTACAGTATTAACGAGGTAATTGAAAACAAAACTATTGAACTGAACTGAACTGAACTGAGCCCACAAAGAGATATCCCCTAAAAAGGATGTTACAAGCATGCCCAAACAGCAAGCACCTGTCGCATGCAGTCTTAACAACAGCAGTAGCAACCACGAGAAGGGTGTCTCCTCGTTTTTCTGCTTGGTCTGTATTTGGCATTTGTGCTAAACGATTTGGTGTCGTGAGCAGCATTCGTTCGGAGTTATGGGCGTGTATTCGTTCATCATGGGACGAGGAGTTGCCCTACTCGCTGATGATAGCCCGTTGGTCAGACGCTGAGTACGCTGTGAAGGTACAGTCGTCCACGAAGTGGGCCTCGATGATGAGCCTCTCTGGAGTTCTGGCTTTTGCATTCAACCCGTGGAGGTCAAAGAGGGAGCCGTCCAATCTGCATTCCAGGTACACTCTTTTTACTGAGGTTCTGCACAACGTGCTTCAAGACACACAGGAGATCGCACACGCACTTAGCACTGCCAGAGGAACCTCCACGCGCACTGGAACTCGAACTCCAGCAATAACGTTCTACACGACAGGAGGCGGCAAACCATGGTCCGAAACAACCGCGACATCAGGACCGAGGAAGCAGGGTTAAGCTGAAGGCTGGATGTCTGGAAGTACACAGCACACCTTCCTGAATGTAATGAAAACACCCAGGCATCGTCGAAAATAGCGGTGTGACATCGGACTTTAGCGTTCCAGCCACGCCTGTCAAAACAAACGATTCTTATTCAATTCTCGATGGCCATCAGAAAGCAGAACGGGAGGAACTCAGATCTACAAGACCGTGTTGATGCAAGTCAAGCCACCACCAACTTGAGGGAATGTGATTTCCAATCCAGAACCCTCGCCATGGAAGTTGCAGCAAGAAGGGCTGTAGGCCCGCCAGCCTATGATTTCGTGAAAAACAGCTGTCGATTCCTAGTCAGAAAAAAAAAAGACTAAAGCCTTACAGAAAGTGGCAGATACAGCCGGACAGTGTTCCAGCTGGATCTGGTCGAGAAGGAAGTGAACTTCATGGGGCTAAACTTTCCAGACTTATAACATGGGTCCGGTAGCTATGTGGGTAAGACGTCCGTCTCGAGGCGACTAAGCCTTGAGACGCCGACCCATCCGGGAGTTGAAAGTTCAAATCACGGCAGTGTTAAGAGA
>JADBJO010003671.1:42500-87500 GCA_016801955.1 Conus betulinus | reverse complement strand
CTGCATCGAAGACTTTTTCCAGCAGAGCACAATAAGGAAATATTCATACTGAAACATAAATAGTTTTGTAATGTAAAAGTGCTTTAATATTTGTAGACGCTAGCGCTCTCTCTCTCTCTCTCTCTCTCTCTCTCTCTCTCTCTCTCTCACACACACACACACACACACACACACACACACACACACACACACACACACACACCACACACACACTCTCTCTCTCTCTCTCTCTCTAGCTTACTCATCAATGCACACAAACATGTACATGCATACACATACAGTGACACACTCACAGCAACACACATACCATGGAGAAATCTCCAGATTCATAGTACATTACTCACTTGCCCTCAGTCTTCAAGTTGCTATTTGCTGTCAGCTTTATTGTGCATCAGTTCAGTCTCAGTTTGATCAATCCTTGACGTGCAGACTTGCCGTTTCTTTTATTCTTCATTACATCACAATCACCTGAATCATGAGAGTTTGACTGAACATGTGTTTGTGGAAAGTATTGTAACTAACTGTAACTAAAATAAAGGATTGTCTTGTATATATTTCAGAATCAATTCTTACTCGCTATCAGGTTTCAATGAAGACTTTTCCAAAGACATGCCCACTGTCTACCAAATCATGAGACTTTGTGCATATTTATCAGATAACAATATGTTGTTAATTGTAATAAAAAGCAAGTGGTCATTTTGCTATATTTTAAGAAATGAATTTTCACTTAATACCAAGATTCAGTACAAGACTGTACTTTTTTCCCTTTAAATTATCAGTTTCTTCCTACCATACAGGACATTTCTTACTAACTGTGGTTTGATAAAAGATAATTCTTAGCTGTATTCTTTTAACACTGTAACATGTAATTATTAATTAATCATGTTTTCTCCCTTGTAATGTCAAAAGGCATTAAATATAGACATATAATCTTTCTGCTTGTGCCAGTGCATGGCACCAAGTATCATTATACATTCAGTTCAGAAACTATATTATTCAGTGGAGTTTTGATACTTAGACAGTTGTAAAACTCGTTTAAGAGTCTTTTACCTCAGATGCATTACCCTAAATGTACACTAACCCAGACACTAACCTCACATCACTTATCATGAAGTGATGAACTAACCTTCACACTAACAATATGAACTTGCATATGGGGGAAAATAAAGTTGTCTTCTCCTCTTTCTCATCAATTGAAAAAAAAAAAAAAAAAGAAGAAGAAGAGTGTCTGCCATCTTGTTTCCACCCATAAATCAAATGGATACCATCAGAACACATGTATTTTCATAGAGCTCATGTCTTTAACAGTGCTTCCCGTGGTGTAGATTTTTTTGTGTAGTAATCTGACAGTGTGCTTCAGAACCATTTGCCAAAGCTTTAGGGTCATGCTACATCATTGACAAGATTTGTCCTTGTTGAAATATGTAGCATTGATATTGTATATCCTTCAAATATTGGTTCATGTTTCAGACTGACCATGATGGCAAGTCCAGTAGTTAATGCAATGTTTAAAGTGTTATTTATAAGTGTGTTCTGTGTTGATCATGTGTGTCAGTGTGTGTGTTGTTCTTGCTTTTGCTGTTGCTGTTTTGCTTTTTTGTTATGCAAAATTTGTGTGTGTTGAAGTCCAGTTGAGGAATTTGAAAGGAAACCAAAAGGTACAAAGTAGGAAGGAACTTTATTGAGTATTTCACAAAGAAGGTCAGTCATACTGTTGGAATGTTTTTCAAGCAAGATATGAGTAAGTGCATGAATGATAACAGTCAGTTGTGATCATGTCTGGTGATATTCCGTAGCTTAAAAAAAAAAAAAAAAAGAATGTTGACCATCTGCCTTAACATATTACTGTGCTGTGACTACCACTTCAAGCAGTCGAATTAAAGGATAAGTGGGGTTTTTTTTTTGCTTTTTTTTTTTTTTTTCATCTTCTTTGTTGAAATGGTTTAGCGCCATTAGGAGTACTAAATACACTACCAGTTTTAAGGATCTCAACATTTGACCCTCGCTGCCTATTTCTCTTGCTGAAGACTCAATGGTGGTCAGGTGTAGTGGTGAGTTGTCTGTGGATCAGTTTTGATGTTCTCTCACCACCTCTGTGGCCTTGGTTTGATTCCATTGGTGTCACCGGTTTCGGCGAGTCCATGGGGGCCGTCGTTGGATGGACGTGGTGGCACCCTCTAGAGGGAGAGCTCACTCATCATGACGCTCCATGACTAAGCAATTATTGTCATCGGTAGAGGACTCCTGTGTTTATTGGATTAGGACAGGTGCTACCGAACACCACCAAAGTGACTCGGCAGTAATACAGTGTCTCCTCCGATGGGTTGCCTCTTGACAACTTGATATTGGCTGCTCCCTGTGGATTGCCAGTGCCAGGGTTGCTGCGTACCAGGCTGAACTATGACTGTGGACGGAGTGTCGGAATTAGCTGCGTGGGTGCACTGCCATTGGAATGGCACGGAAGATTGGACAGCAAAAAAAAAAAAAAAAAAAGAAAGAAAAGTGTAGTTCATTGCCTTTGAAACCCTCAGACTGAGCCTCTCACTTCTTCACTAATTGCATTGCTGTTTGCACACCATTCTGCTCCTGTTGCTTTAACATCCTTCTAGACTGTACATTTACAGTCGTTAAGATGTGATTGTATGCTGGACCAGTAACGTTGTTTTTGCATACGCCATTAAGCTCAAAATTCTTGAACAGTTTCAGTTGCCCACTGTGAATTTACAGTGTAAGATGTGACTGTAAATTCATAACAGTGGAAAAGATTCTTCCCCTGCCTTTATTATTTGTCTCTGAAGGATATCACCCACCATCTCCTCATCTGGTTTTTGAAAGACGGAAGCTCACTTCCTGCCAGCTTCCCATTTCTGAACATGAGCGTTATTTCTTCAGTTTTTCTGTTGTATTATACAAACATTCAATGCTTCCTTAGTTTCTTTTTTTTGGTATGATTTAGTTTTCTGCTTCCCGGTTTTTCACAAAATTTTGGATTTTTACAGATGATTGAAAGTGTTGGAAGGTAAGGTAGGCAGCAGTGTATCAGAAACTGAATTGTCGTTTTGATGTAGTATGATTCAAATGGTCGGCTTACACTTTGCATGTATAATATACAGATCTATTTTTTCATGGCACTGTGTTTGAATCAGGCCTCTGTTTCCTTTCCTTTTTGACCTCTGATTAGTGATGAATTTTCTGCTTGCAGATTTCACAATGGTCTCCAAGTCTATCTTTCGGCACCTTCTCCTGGCTGTGTGTGTGTTGCTCACCATCCAGCCTGCCCTGTCATCTACCCGAAAACATTCAGTTCCCAGCCACCAGGAACTTATGTCCAGGGCGTTCTCCCTTATGGAGGCTTTCAGTTCAAAAGGAAATGAATCAAACATTGACAAGATACGAGCCGAGATGCCGCACCTGTTTTCGTTGGCACTGTTTGAGCAGGCGCTGTGGAAGGCAATCGATCGGCTGAGCTGCGATGACCGTTTAAAGGAACAGCTTGCCGCTACTCCCAATGTTTTTGCCCAGTGTCAACGAGACGTAGAGCAAGTTCTTGGGGCCCTTCTGCAGCGGGACATCAGTGTTATTAGCAGTAAGTGTCGGTGATGTTTTGTCAGTGTTGTTCTTACAGTGAAATCAGTCAAAAAGGACTCCTAGAAATCCTTGCATTGGATCTTTAATGTGAGGGGAATGTTATTAATTTTTTTTTTATATGAATATTAGATACCAAGCGCTTATCATGTAAACTTATTTTGGCCACGGATTTTTTTTTTTTTTTTTTGCTTATGCACATCCACTCATATGAAAATGCTTGCTGCAGAGAAAAACTTCTTAACCTGAATGATTTCATTGATGTATCCCCAAACAATTGCATTTTCAGAAAATCAGTTAGAAGGAGGCATAAACATATCTTATGAGTATTATTTTGTTGCTTCAGAGAAATCAGCACAGAAAATTAAAGCATGGGTGTACAAAAATGGAATTGGATCAGGTTATTTTGCTGAACATATCCATGGCTTTTACTCACTGACGGCGTTAGAGCAATATGATTTGAACACAGAACACTTGATCTCGATCAGGTGAGAACCAGGACAGGGGCTGGTGTAACAGCGACTGAGGGAAGGTCAACAGCATGGGGCGAAAAGGGAAGGGGGACAGTGGGAGAAGGGGATGAGGAGAATCACTGGATTCAGATCTGCTCATGCTGATGTTGCCATCGATGCTCAGAGAGGGCAATCGTGGGAAAGAGAATACATTCAAAACAGCTGGCAGACATGACCAAAATCAGAGGGCCTCTGGTGCTGGTGATGTCGGCATGCTGTTTTGATCATCAGACCATTTAGAGGATTTAAAAGGTAACATGAATAGGAAGTTGGAAACTATTACTTTATTTCATCTCGTGCAACAGTAGGGGAATTACAGGATTTCAGAGTTCACAACTTCGACAATCACAGGTTTCTCCAAATACTGTGAAAATGCGTACACAGAGACACACACGCATACACACACACACACACACACACACACACACACATGCACACACACACACGCATGCACGCATGCATGCATGCACGCATGCATGCGCGCTCGCGCACGCACACACACAACACACACACACACACACACACACACACACACACACACACACACACACACACACACACTCACTCACACTCGCACTCATTTACTCACTCGCTCACTCACGTACCCACCCACCCCATCCACCTGCTATCACTCACTCACACATACAGAATCACAGATTTCTCCAAATCTCATGAGACTACACATATCTTTGCATATATGCTCACATACACACTTGTCTGTCGAGTATATTTCATCCATCTATCTACATACCTGTGCACAATGCCCTGACATGACGACGCGACAATATTCATGCAGTGATTGACGCCATGGGCAAGCCCTCACCTGACATCCTGGCATACAACCTGAACTGGCCAGGAGCGCTAAAGGAATGCAAGGCAGTCACCTTCCAGAACACCTCATTCTCGCCGCCTCAACGGCTGTTTGGTGGGCAGTATTGCACCGCCCACATCAGGCTCGGAGTAAGTCAGGTCTCTCTTGTATTATTCAGTTCAAAGCTTGTTCTTATTCAGTCTGGGGATGGGTGATTTTTAAATGTATATATATTTAGCAGGATTCTTGCACAACTTGAATTTGGACAACTTTTTCTCACCCCAAGACCTGGAAACCCATTGAATGTTAAACAAAAACCATAATCTTTAAGGACAAAGCTTAACTCATCCACCGTTGTGCCAGCGCCAGCGGCACTAACCTGTGCCCAAGCATTGCACAGATGTCACAGACCTGATGTTCTTAAACTGGTATTATTCCAGAACTATGCATGTTATGGTTCCCAAATTTTACATGGCTGAAAAGGAAAGCTTAGTTTTTAACATGTAAGTTTGCTATGGTCTTTGGATTAAAATTTGAGTCTGCCATTTGCATTTAAACAGAACCATGTAAAAACTGAAATGATATATGTATGAATTTGTCAAAGCATCGTGAACCCAGAGAGACATAATATAATGTGGAATTCAGTATGTTACCATACAGTTAATTGTGTTATAACAGTGTAGTGTCTTCTACTGCTTATTAAAATTATTTTCCAGACATTTAAGTTGAAGTGAAGTCCTCAGTGTGTTCATGTTATAAGAGAACAATAGTTTTGTTATATATATATATATATATGCATGCACGTATGCACACACACACACACAACACACACACACACACACACACACACACACACACACACACACACACACACACACACACACACACACATATATGAAGCTTTCCAGTTAAGAGAAGCAATGCTATCATGATTGTTTGTATGTTGCAATTGTAAGGACTCGTGATACTGCTGCCTGTATAGTGATTAGCAAGTAATATTTGTATCGCCCTCATCATATGGGGCTATGGCCATAAATGAATAAATCATCTAAATCTGAATCGCTCTCACCTCCGCCTCAGCCTCCCTTTGTCTCAATCAGTCAAGAAAGCATAAATTTCGGTCGTTTGGTGACTGTGACCGACCTTGAGCTAGGCCTTTTTTGTCTTTCTTTTTTTTTTTCTTTTTTTTTTTTTTTTTTTTTTTTTTTTCCTCTGTCAGTCCAAATTCTTTGCGCTGTCCTATATTCTGATCTCTGGTGCAGACCCTCACTCTGTCCCCCTGTCCGCTCCTGTTCCCTTGCTGTCTCCCCCGACTCCTTTCTTCGTGAACCCTCCTTCCTGCCTTGAACTCCTTCCTACCCCTCCTATTGCCCCTTACTGCTTTTGCTGCTTCTGCAGTTTCTCCTGCTTTGTTTCTTTATTGACCGATTGTGTTCTATGTAGTGCCACTCTCTTGTCATGCAAAGCATATTTATTTGAGAAAGCTGATACAATGTGTTTTCCAACAGGAGACTTTTTTTTTTTTTATATTATATCAGAAAAAGGCATCACCTTTTCTTTTTTTAATCTCTGTGTGTGTCTGTTGTCTGTATGTCTGTGTGCGTGCATGCATGTGTGTGTGTGTGTGCGTTTGTGTTTTTGTGTTTGTGTGTGTGTGTGTGTGTGTGTGTGTGTGTTCTTTTTTTCTCAAGTGTATGTGTGATGCTCGTGCTTATATATGAAAATGGCTTCTATTTTCACAAAGTAAGTGACCAGGAACAGTTTTCTTTGTATTCGTTCATTGTTTATTTTGTTTCTCTGTTCACGCGTCTTTGAGGTGTTGTTTATTTGCTTGCTTCTCCAGATGCTAGGAACTTTTCCTCTGGAAGTGGCAACGGGCATTTGTGTCCCCGACTCCTGTTCTGATATGGACATCGACATTCTCCTCAACATGGGTGAGACTTTGACCTAGAAGTTCAGCTGCAGGGATCATCGATTTGAGGATTATCAATATTTCCAGTTTCTCATCTTAGGAGATTAGGCTGACACCTGTCCCACAGTCCCTGGGGGGGCAGGATGCACTAGGGTGGATTCCAATCCTTTCACCAGTTCGCTCACCTGAACATTTGTTAATGAGTGTGGGCTGGGATGGGGAAAGGGTGTGTCTGTGGCGTGCATGCTGAAAGATTGAAATTTGAAAAAAAAATATATATATATATATATCACCAAACATCGTAGAGCAGGAACAGAAAGTGGGATGCTATGGGGGTGCCCGGGGAGGAGGGAGTTATCAGTCCTGTTGCATTCTGTTGATGTTTTTTTTTTGTTTTAGGGAAACAATATAGTAACACTTCTTCGTTTGTTTGTTTTTTCATTTCCAAAAAGCACTGGTTTTGAGCAAACACACCGTTGTGTGAAGTTCAGAGTCTGACATCAATGTTGAGTCAGTGATATTAGTATGTCCTCATATGCTTGAGGGAGATTTTCAGTTTTCAGTCAGCCATGTCCTTCTCTGACATTTTACTATGTCCGCCAACAACTGGTTCGAGTGATGTTGTATTGATTTCGTTGTATGTGTAATGCACAACAACACACAGCCTTAGGTTGCTGTCTCGATGTTCTCTCAGGAACTGTTTGTAGTCCTCTCCCGTGCTGGTTAATCCGTTTGTTTAATTACATTTGTCAAAGAGGTTGTGTTTTCACCTGTTGTCTATTGGTTTGTCTGTCAGTAAAATAAGGCAAAAAATACTGAAAGAATTGTACACACCTGTTTACTCATAGAATTTCCTTTTGTGAGCATTAGGTGAAAATACAGTGAATAACTAATGGGGGAAAGGTACAACAGGAGAAAAAAAACACCTAGAGATGAAGTTCTTGAGTGGTGATTGCACTTGCTGTGTGTGTGACCATTGCGTTGTCTGTGGGTGCTTTGACCAAAGACCCACAACTCTTTCTAACTCTGGTATGCAAAATCAGCATCTGGCTGTGTCTGAGTCTTCGACAACCTGCCAGTAGACTGGAATAATAGCAGAGACCACAGGACCAAAAATAACCACCAACAACGACAACAAAAACTGGCAAGAAAGCATGAATTTATACCAAAATGTGCTGAATCAGGTTTGAAAATTATTTGTATCGGGGGGGAACTATTTCAACAGTAGTCACTGGAAGATCAGATATCCCTCTGCCTTCTGCTGTGCCGATAGTACAAGGTGAAAATGAATAACACATTGCACACATGTGCGCATGCACGCACGCACACACACACACACACACACACACACACACACACACACACACACACACACACACGCACCTGTTTCTACTAAAACTTGGACCTTCATCCCAATGCCTCATTTTTACAAAAAAAAAATTGAAAATGTGTACAAATTTTGAACAAAATACACACGCATCTATTGAAAAGTACACCGACAGCACATTTTAGGGTGAACTGATCTGATGGTAATGAAACTGGGTGGGAAAGACAGAACATGGCCCAAGGACAGACCCAACAAATTTCAGTGCAGAACCACGGTGGGAATCATGTACTACAAAGGGCAGATTCATTCTTCAGTGACAGTTCGTAGAGGTCTGTGCTCTCTATAAAGCCTTTCTGATCCACTTAGGTGAATGAGTTCATTCACTCATTTCCATGTAATTTGTGTTGCCAGTGTTGTTCTGATCCACTTAGGTGAATGAGTTCATTCACTCCTTTCCATGTAATTTGTGTTGGCAGTGTTATTCTGATCCACTTAGGTGAACGAGTTCGTTCACTCCTTTCCATGTAATTTGTGTTGGCAGTGTTATTCTGATCCACTTAGGTGAACGAGTTCATTCACTCATTTCCATGTGATTTGTGTTGGCAGTGTTATTCTGATCCACCTAGGTGAACGAGTTCATTCACTCATTTCCATGTGATTTGTGTTGGCAGTGTTATTCTGATCCACCTAGGTGAACGAATTCATTCACTCATTTCCATGTGATTTGTGTTGCCATTGTTATTCTGATCCACCTAGGTGAACGAGTTCATTCACTCATTTCCGTGTGATTTGTGTTGCCATTGTTATTCTGATCCACCTAGGTGAACGAGTTCATTCACTCATTTCCATGTGATTTGTGTTGCCATTGTTATTCTGATCCACCTAGGTGAACGAGTTCATTCACTCATTTCCGTGTGATTTGTGTTGCCAGTGTTCTATCTGCTGAAGATCCCTCTGCCTCAGTATGCCTACGCCTTGTGTCAGGACCCGGACGGCCGATCTCTGGACAGCCTGGCCATTGGTGGGCTGTGAGTGCCGCTTTCGTCATGTTGCCATGTGTTGTACAGGGAAACCTGTCTGTAATGACCATTTGACATTCTTGAAGATGGGGGTGGGGGGGAGGCGTCTTTAAACGGGAGGGAGTCCTGATCGGGAAATAAATCTGTGTTTTTTCTTGGTGAGGAGTTCTGGTGCAGTTGGGAAAAATATGTTCATTGTTCCCAACAAGCGCTTGACATAGGGCACACATGCTTGTTAGAAACGATTGTTAGAAAAAAAAAACTATATGGCATCGGGCAGAGGAGAGAGAGAGAGGGGGGATATTTTGTAACTTCTGCTCTGATATTAATTTTTGCAACTTTTTGTTTCTAAGTTTGGGGAGAGGGGAGGGAACAGGGACAAAGTTAGAAAAAATGAATTGCAAAGAAATATGCAAAGAAATACATAAATAAAAGCAAAATGTCCCCTGTTCCTCAGTTCTCTCATCCAAATGCCGCATTCAGTGTGTGTGTCTCTTGATCCCTTTTCAAGGAATCAAAGTGTTTCAGCTCGATGGAGTTATATCTTGCTGACACCCCCCCCCCCCCCCCCCCCCTTTATGATCTTGAGGGAGATAGCCCCATTCCCATAAGTCTCAAGCTGGCAAGATAACAGATTAAACTGCCCCAAATTGATGGGGGAAGAAATGTGAATTTCACATTTTCTGGGTTTAAAGGACGTGAAGCTGGAGAGTTATTTTTTGAATGGGATAATAAAGATTTTTATATGTAGCCAGAATGTTTTGTAAATTGCAGCAACTTCACATGTGACTCATTCTTACATATGAGCCCATGGCGTCGGTTCACACAACTGCTCTGTAAAGGGTGTCAGGGTCAGTATGGGTGAAGTCAGATTTTCAGTTCATAAAACTTTGTCAGCATTTGAATGTCAACTTCACCCCATAATGACCCACACCATCTTTCCAAAATTTCTGCATGATTCAGAACCAGTGACTCTGGCTTCCATTTATTAGAATAGGTCACCTAAAATGAAAGGTACGTGTTGTGCATGGGCCTTGTACGATCCTTCAAGAGCAAATCTTCCAGCTAGATAGCGGCACTTCCTTTAACTTGAAACTGACTTGTGAACTTTGACCCCAGAAGGTCAGCAGCTATGCCAGAATCACATGGGTTTCAGCGTGGTGGTCGGGGTGTTCATGGCGTTGATGGTGGTTGGCACGGCGGTAGACCTGCTGTACCGATATATCCCGCAGTGGAGGGTGAGCTGGATGGACTCCCTGACCAGTAACCATGCCGACCGTTCCCATGACCACCTGCAGTTCTACAGCCAGCCGGACAACGTGCTGCTTCTGGGCCAGGATCCCTCCAAGCTGTGTGAGCCAGGTGAGTGCGTCAGCATGGGGCTCCCACTTTGCCACCGTTTCACACATTTCAGAGAAATGTTTGGAAAAAAAAAAAAAAAAGAGAGAGAAACTGTGAAAAAAAAAAAAAAATCATTTCACAAAACTTCAGGGGAATTGGATGGCAGGAGCGAGGAAGAAAAATGTTTTTTAATAATAATAATAATAATAATGAATACTTATATAGCGCCTATTCTCGGCTAGACGCCAAGCTCTAAGCGCTTTACAATCAACACTCGTTTACAGAATCCATAGAACACTAGTTGCGGTGTTTAGTTTGCTATCAGATGGCTCTGGTATCACATGATCTTGTGTAAATTTCTCTGTGAGAGCGGACCATCCCCATTTTGTCTGCCCAGCTGAAAGCTAAGTAATGTCACAAATCTTATGTTCTTTATCGGCACGACACTGCAAACAGTGAGAGTGACCAAGGAACTATGAACAGATAATCCTGGCCATAGCTGGATTGAGGAGGAGGAGGATGCTCTACTTGATTTTCAGATTTGTGTCCGATTCCATCATTTTGAATTAAGTTTCAGCATTTTTCTGGTGGGGGTGGTGCCGGAGGCGTGGGGGTGGGGTGGGGGGGGGGGAGGGAGGGGGGGAATGGGGCGGGAGCATGTTCCAGGACCTACTACTAGAATTTCAGAGCTTTTTTTTTTTTCCATAGTGAGTTGCCAAGTTAGTGAGTTGGTAGCTGCTCACTCAAGTCAGTGGTTGATGAGTTGGTCTGTTGTTACTGAGTTGTTTTTATTGTTCCAGAGCTTGTCAGTTGTTACTGAGCTGGTGAGTTGGTCATTGGTTACTATGTTGATGTGTGGAGTTATTTGAGACCTGTGAGCACGCAGTCACTTTCTGAGGGGTATTGTGCACAGTGAAGAAACATGCACATAACGCGTTAATTACCGTTCAAACTTTTGAAACTCTTATACTTTCTAAAACATAACACCAACAAGAACCGCAAGTCATTATTCATTCCAGATTTTATACAAAGATTCTGTAGCGGATGCAGTTTGCATAGCATGTGCGTCTGTTTCTTTGTTGTGTATTCTTCATGATTGACCATCGCATTCACTTTCTCGATTATGTTTAATTCCAGAATCCAGCCATAAGCTTGACAAAGAGTACACTCTTGTTGGTTGTGAAACATATTGCAAATAAAGTTAGGAGCAAGGGCTGATGTTCCTGTGCAGTTTGCATGGTTTTCCGAGTCATCAGTATCAGTTCAGCATCATGTGGATGGCAGACCTGTCTGAAGCCATGCTGATTGGATAGCTCCCCCACCACTGTGAGTCATAGTCAACTCAACAGGAGGTGAAAAGAAGTTTAAGCTTGAGTTGAAGCACTTGGATTGGCAGCCACGTCGATGACAGTTGTTGTCCTCAGATGATACATCTTAATGCTCATTTCTTTTTTCTTTCTTTCTTTCTTTCTGCGTACGCAGGCTCCTGCGGACACTGCTTGCACAGACAGACAGTGGAGTTTTGTGTGCATG
Organism: Conus betulinus; assembly: GCA_016801955.1. Taxonomy (NCBI): domain Eukaryota; kingdom Metazoa; phylum Mollusca; class Gastropoda; order Neogastropoda; family Conidae; genus Conus; species Conus betulinus. Next base: position 75,460 of record JADBJO010003671.1, on the reverse strand, counting down.
ACCATTTTTATTCCGCCATGAAGGCAGCCATACTCCATCTTTGGGGAAGGTGTATGCTACGTGTAACGTGTCATCCATACCAACGACCAAACTGGCCTTCTCTTCCGAAAGTTGGTGATGGGATTTTATGTGTGTGCCAGATGTTGTGCGTGCGTTCACACACGGAACTTCGGTTTATAGTCTCATTCGAAGGACTGTATGGGGAATGGAGTCAGAACCAATGTTAACTCTGAGGGAAAAATCCCCCTGTACCGAAATTTGAACGCACACCCCAGGATCACAAGTCTGGCGCTCTACCAACTGAGCTATTCTGGCCCCTATCATAATGCTCAGATTTGTAAAGAAAAAAAAAAAAAACCAACCAAAAAACAAAAACAAAAAAACCCCACCCTATATGGGAATGACATGGAGGACTGATGAGGGCAGAAAGGTCACGGTCACCAACCAGAAATACACCTATATCAAAATTTGTTTTGTGTTAATCTGAAAGGCAGTTAGTCGTCTCCTTTTTTTTTTTTTTTTTTTTTTTTTTTTTTTTTGCTTTAATCCATTTTTTAGCGTTAGTGTGAAGGATGGGCCTCCTGTCATCATTATAAATGAAGTTGACGGGAATGGGATTTGCTGCTGAAGTGAGTGAAAGGTTAAACCTGTCATGTACAAGCAGTTGATCCTACTGGCTGTGAAAAGGCCAGTCTTTGTCTGATAGGAAGCTCTCCTTCAGTTGTATGTGTAGACGCTGTCCACAGCAAAGAAGATTTGTTCTTGTATTTTAGTTCTCTGTAGCATACACTGAAGTTTGACAGGGAGTATTGTAAACGGCGAATTTGTGGTTTTCAGGTCAGATGTTTGATCATTAGGCTGTGTATTTGGATATGCAAGTGTGTGTGTGTGTGTGTGTGTGTGATTGTGTCAGTGTGTGTGTTTTGTTATCAGGTCTGCCTGCCTGACCATGCTTTGCCAGATGATATACACAGGAAGATGAAGGGGTGGCTATTGTGTTTATGTCTGTACAGCAGTAGGAGGTAGACACCGGTTTGTGTGCCTGAGCATGAGCAAGTTTACCATGGCAGCCTGTGTATGTTTGCTGTTAGCTTCTTCTCGAGCTAGAGAAAACGACATTATTCGTCTCAGGGGCAGGACTGACCATGTAGACCAAGGCGTTTGCAGAGAAGAAGTAGAAGAAAAGAAGCTTGTTTCTAATGAAAGCATGTGCTTATGACTTCTGTATATGTGTTTCCATGAATGTTGACTCTGACACCTGTTTCTCTCTCTGTATGTGTGTGTGTGTGGTGTGGTGTGGTGGTGTGTGTGTGTGTGTGTGTGTGTGTGTGTGTGTGTGTGTGTGTGTTTGTATGTGTGTGTGTGTGTGTGTTTGTATGTGTGTGTGTTTGTATGTGTGTGTGTGTGAGTTTGTATGTGTGTGTGTGTGTGTGTGTTGTGTGTGTGTGTGTTTGTATGTGTGTGTGTGTGTGTGTGTGTGTGTGTGTGTGTGTGTGTGTGTATGTCTGTGTGTTTGTATGTGTGTGTGTGTGTTTGTATGTGTGTGTTTGTGTGTGTGTGTTTGTATGTGTGTGTGTGTGTGTGTGTGTGTTTGTATGTGTGTGTGTGTGTGTGTGTGTGTGTGTGAGTGTGTGTGTGTGTGTGTGTGTGAGTGTGTAGGTCTGGCGGCCAAGGCGTTGATAGCATTCTCGGTGTACACCAACGGCGCGCAGCTGCTGTGCACGGAACAGAAGGCGGGCACCCTGGGCTGTGTGCACGGCATCCGCTTCTTGAGCATGACCTGGGTGGTGCTGGGTCACGTCTTCCTCTTCCTTCCCTCTCTCTGCCTCCAGTGAGCATTCTGTGTGTGCACGTGTGTGTGTGTGTGTGTGTGTGTGTGTGTGTGTGTGTGTGTGTGTGTGTGTGTGTGTGTGTGTGTGTGTTGTGTGTGTGTGTGTGTATGTATGTATGTGTGTGTGTGTGTGTGTGTGTGTGTGTGTGTGTGTGTGTGTGTGTGTGTGTGTGTGTGTATCTGTATGTGTGTGTGTGTGTGTGTGTGTGTGTGTGTGTGTGTATCTGTATGTGTGTGTGTGTGTGTGTGTGTATATCTGTACATGTGTATTGTGAGTGCATTTGTATGTGTATGTGTGTGTGTGTGTTTGTATGTGTGTTTGTTTGCGTACCTATCTGTATGTGTGAGTGTATTTTGTGTATGTGTGAGTATGTGTACATGTGTTTGTGTGTGTATGTATGTGTGCATATATATGTGTGCAGACCTGTCTGCTTGTACAATTTTTTTGTATTTAGCAAGAAAAATCTACCCTATATGAAGATATGATATTGCTGAAAAGAATACGAGAAAGAATTTGTGTCAAATATGAAGAAAAATTGGCCCATGTGTGAATCGACCTTGATTCAGCTCTTCACCATCCCAAGAGTCCGAGCTCAATTTGATCAGTGTTTCTTGTGAGGTTTGTGCCTCTTTAAGTGCTGTTGGGCTTTCTTTATGTTTCTATGGTCACATGCTGGCTTGTGTCTGGTTGTGCGCTTTTTGGGTTGCCTTTAATTTTGTGAGCGGCAACTTCGATGGCTGTTTCATGAGGGCTGTATGTATATTGTGTGTGCAGGCAACTTTGGTGCCTACTTCCTAGACGTCCTGAAGCGCTGGACATTCCAGGCAATCATCAACGCCTCTGTGTCTGTGGACACCTTCTTCGTGCTGAGGTGAGTGAGCTGAGGGCACGTTTGATACCTTTCTTTTTTCTTTCTTAACCAGGGTTAATACTATTTTTGAAGACTTTGGAAAGCTTAGGATAACTGTTGTATCGTTCTCAGGGTCTTCCTAAATTTTGAGAAAAAAGTGAAATCCTGTCTGTTGTTTGGCAAAGTTTGAGAAATTTGTCAAGCTGGTCAGGGTACACAGCATATGGTAATGAAAATCACTACATGGAAATATGTTGCCGGACTGAAAATGAACAAAATTGAAATAAAACTTAATTAGATACTTGCTCATCGTTTACTCTGGGGGGGTAACCGCCACCAGAAGTTTGGAGTTCTCTCCCTTGATTCACATTCACATTTCCAGTGATGCGGTAGCAAGCTATAATGAATACACACAGCCTGTGTCTGTTTTTAGCAGTTTACATTTTAAGAAGTTGGGATTGCAGACAGGTCTAAGATATATGTACTAGGTCACTTGGCCACACTAGATCCAAGGTACCAGGTATCTGGTGTTGCTGAACGCATACACTCCCTTACAGCTACAGTAGGACTGGGCACAACAGACATCTATCAGTATGATAACCATCAGCTGTCATTTTGTTGAATCGCTGATGTGGGGGTTGAAAAGGTCTTGGAAACATTTGAGAATGCTGAAATTATTTTCAAGTACGAATCCCCTCACTATAGTCTTCCTCATGTGCTCTCTCAGTTGAAATCTTCCTGTGTGGCTTATTCGTGTTGCCCTCCCCCCATACCGCAGCCTTTCCAAGGTTTCTCCAGTCACAACGCTGGCAGTCTGCAGGGAGCTGACTCAGCAGCTGGGAGAGCAGGTTGTCAGTTGGCAACTTTCCAGAGGACACACCTGCTTCATGCTGCTGTCCATATTGCTAATTTGGCAAAGAGATGGAGGAGGTTGGGGGGGGGGGGGGGGGGAACTGGGGAGGTGGGGATGGGCATGAATGAGGTTCAACTGTGGGATGAAACAGTTTGCACAAACACTTGCTTGCACTCACATACCATGTGCATGCACAGCATGCGCAAGCGTGTACATGAAGACACAAACAAACGGCACATCCACAGAAGCAAGCGCATAGGAATGCTATGATGTTTAAAATGTCCGTGGTTTCCTCTTTTGTATATGCTTTGTGTGTGTGTATGTTCTGTGCATGTTTGTGTGTAAAAATGCTATAGTGTTTAAATGTACATGCCTTCCTCTTCTGTATATGCTTTGTGTGTGTATGTTCTGTGCATGTTGTGTGTGTAAAACTGTGAGTTAACCCTCTTCAGTATGCACTTACCTGAGCTTAGTTACGCCGAAAACCTATGGCAAGATAAGTAACTCCGTAATTTGAACATGGTTATCCAATTTAAAAATTGATTTAAAAGAGAGGAAAGGAAATAATGAAATAAAAATAATTTTTTGTTGCTATATCATAAGTTTGAAGAATGTCACATGAACCATTTACTCGGAGGGGAAAAAATTCTTCGTCGTCAGAACTTTCTTCCGAATCGTTGTTCATCATACCTGGAACCTCATCCCAGTCGAAGTCTAGGTCACTGTAAGCTTCACCACCCAGCACTTTCACTAAGTCTTTTGCTGTAAATCCTACAAATCACAGCATCTTTATCACTAAATCTCATTATAGAACTGCAGAAATCAAGGTTAGCCATGGTGAAAAACAGCATTTTGACCACAAAACTTAAAAAAAATTAATAACTTGAGAACTACAGCATGTATCGACTTGTGTTTTTTTTTTTGCAAACGGAAGTGAATGGCTGCAGGAAGAAGGAAGTCATGCTTTCACGAGACTTCCTTTTCTATGAGAAACATGGTGGCGCCCATTGTTGCCATGTGTTTTACTGGGTGCTGGCAGGCACTCAGCCTTTTGGCTGTGTGGTTTCCGGTTGGGCGCTAGCAGGCACGCGCTTGTCAAGAGAGTTAGTGTGTATGTTTGTGTATGAAAACTGAGTTAATGTGCATGTTTGTGAGTAAAACTGAGAGTTTTTGTGCATGTTTGTGAGTGAAACTACAAGTTATTGTGAGCACTTGGGCCACGTTCAGACGGTGACCATAAACAAAGCTTCAATAGGGAAGTAGAAACCTGTACTGGAGTATTCACAGTAGCCAGAATACTGAATACCTGTGTTTAAGCATGCAACAGCAGTGTAGACAAACTTGTTTCGCCACCACTCCTATGACCCAAGTAGCTCAGTCCTCCACTGTCTTATGATTTTCACATGCTTGATGGAAAATATTTCCTGCATTCATTACTCGGTTGATACTCAGTTGAAAGTGCTTCTTGTGCTCACAAGTGCTCAGTGTGATAAAATTCGTAACTGACTTGGCTTTGGTGAAAGCGTTCACCTTTTGGTCACGGAGCAGAAGCGAAGAAGCCGCGCAAGGTTAATATCCAGGAGAAGAAAACCCAAAAATAACCCTTCATTAGTGCTGTCAGTATTGCAGACAGGTTTAAGACATATATACTAGGTCACATGACAACATTAGATCCAAGGTACCAGGTATCTCGTATTGCTGAATGCATGGACTCCATTTGGGCTACAATAACATTAGATAAAACATATATATATATATATATATATGTATAGATAGATAGATGCTCAGATATATAGATGTATGTGTGTGTATATATATGAGTGTGTGTGTATATATATATGCGTGTGTGTGTGTGTGTGTGTGTGTGTGTGTGTGTGTGTGCGTGTCAGTATTGATGATCATCAGCTGTCATTTTGCTGAGTTGCAGTGGTCTCCTCGTTGCGTACCTGGGCCTGAAGGAATTGAAGAGGAACGAAGGCCGGGTTAACTGGTTCAAGTTTTACTTTCACCGCTTCTGGAGGTATTTTTTTCTTTTTTTCACTTTTTTTTTTTTTTCCCTCCCTCTCAAACAATTCTCACACATAAGTGTAATGTTAATTTGCCAAATATTTTTTTTTTAGAAATATAAATTGTGAGGAAAAAAAAAAAACAAATCCAACTTGTGGTACCTGATGATGGTTTGGGTTTTGACAGGAAGGACTGGTGAAGTAGCTTTTTCATTTTCCTCTGGATGGGACATGGCAATGAGAGACTAGCCGCCAGTGTGGTTGTCTGTCCTTCATGTGGAGTCACTCTTTCCTCTGTCTGTCTGTCTGTCGTTTGCTTTCTGTCTCTCTCTTTCTCTCCCTCATTTGCTCTGTCTCTTTCTCTCTCTCTCTCTCTCTCTCTCTCTCTCTCTCTCTCTCTCTCTCTCTCTCTCTCGTTTACTCTCTCCTTTTTTTTTTTTTTTTTTTTTTTACTCTGCTTGTGTGTGTGTGTCTGTGTGTGTGTCTGTGTGTCTCTCTCTCTCTCTCTCTCTCTTGCTTTTTCTTGTTTTCTCTTGCATTCTCACTCATTGTGTGTGTGTGTGTGTGTGTGTCTGTCTGTCTGTCTCTCAGAAAACACACACACACACACACACACACACACACACACACACACACACATATCACTCTGTGTGCAATGTATGCAAATTTTGCTGTGTGGTGTCAGGCTGACGCCGCCCTACATGCTGATCATTTTCGTGTACCTGAGTCTGGGTCCTACTGGGGCTCAGGGCCCATGTGGGTGGTCCAGAACTATGACCGGGACAACTGCAAGAAGTACTGGTGGACCAACTTGCTCTACATCAACAACTTTTTTCTCCTCAACCAAAGTGGTAGGTCCTGACCCCGGAAACCTGATAGTTTATTTTGATATGATTTCTAGGGGGCTGGAATAGCTCACTTCCTAGAGCGCTGGACTCGTAACGCAAGGAGGTTGCGGGTTAGAATTTCCGCCGGGCCGTTTCGGTACAGGGGGATTTTTCCCTCGGAGTTAACATTGGTTCTGACTCCATTCCCCATACAGTCCTTCGAATGAGACTGTAAACTGAGATTCTGTGTGTGAACGCATGCATAACATCGTGCACACACACGTAAAATCCCATCACCAACTTTTGGAAGAGAAGGCCAGTTTGGTCGTTGGTATGGATGACACGTACACGTAGCATGCACTTTCCCCGAAGATGGAGTATAGCTGCTTTAATGGCGGGATAAAAAACGGTCATACACGCAAAACTCCACTCCCTTTATTGGGTAGATGGGATTAATACTTGTCTGTCCACATAGGGAGTGTCCACAGGAGTATCAGCCTGCGTACACAGAAGAAGAAGAAGATATGATTTCTACCTTTCATCATGATTAAAGGATGTCGTGTTTCATGGTTGTTTTCGTTTCCTCATCATGACTGACCACACTGTGTGTGTTGACTGATGATGTGCGGGGCTTGTTCCAAGTTTATGAATAGCTGATTTAGGTTATGCCTCATGTTTCGAGCAAAAGTCCAAACATAGCCAGACCTGTTATCAAACATTTAGTCATGGTACTTGTTTGTTCATGAAGGTGCTGATTTGTTGACAGTCTTTTCAAAATTCTGAAAAGAGTGTGACTGTGCTGAGCTAGAGCTTACCTGGCACAGATTTTTCACGCAGTGCTTTCCAAATAAAAATCATCACATTTGGAATTCTGTGGTAGATTTTTCTGTATATCACTCTCATTGTTTCTGTGAGTTATCAATTTCTTTCTGTCCCATGGTTTTTTTTTTGTTTTTTTTTTTTTTCTTCAGTACTTCTTCATTCACTGTTGCTTGTTTTGTTTTGTGTTGGAGAGGAGGATGCACCTTGACCACGGGGCAAGTGTCTTGAATGAATGATTTGGTGGGTTTTTTTTTTTTTTAATTAGATTTAGGAAAGGCGATTGATTTGCATTTTGGGGCTTTGCGTCTGTTAATGATGGGAAGGCTTCGTATTGATACCTCCTTCAGAGAGACTGACAATACTCATGTCATTCATTTGTGTATTTATTTGTCTGCTGTCAAGCATACTTCAATACTTATTTGAATGAAAGTGAATAGAAAGATGGAATGCTGGTCAGGGATGAACCCTCTACAGTTTTGTGTGGATCCGGATCATCAAGCAGATCCAGGATCCTTTTGACAGTGGTAGAGGTCGGTGCTCTCCTGAGTTCATTTAAAGTTGCTTTGTGTGTTTTTTTTTTATAATCTGACTTCTTGTTTCCTTTGTGTGAGTTTTCAGCTGTATCATGATCCTGTATGGTTGGCAAGGATACAAACAGTTAAAGCTAATAATGATGATGGATTATTTTTTGTTGTGCTGTGTCTGACAGTTATAGTTACTGTACAATAACACAGTACCACTGTTCTAAATCACATAGAAATGGATGTATGATACCCTTCAAGGCTTAAAATCAGAGAATGAAGAAATGTGAAATTGGTACAAGTACATATTAAAGTATTTTTTCAGAAGTCTCATCACAAACTGAAAGTTTGTTATGGGGTATGCTGTTTGAACACAGAAGAATGTTGCTTGAATGCGATTTCATCAACTCAAGAAGACTCTTTGGATTTTTTTTTTTTTTGCCTTTAGCCACAAAAGTCTTAAGTCAGTGAGCCATAAGTGAACATAAATACTCACTCACTGAAAACATCTCAACCTTGGCGTCTTTTCTTATACTTTTGCAAAGCTTCCAACTTGTTTGAATGACGCAGATGTCTGAGGGTTAAAGTATCCTTGATAGCAAAAGCGAGCAAAGTTTTGTGCATAGGAAAAGAAAAGGAAAAGAACAATACTAATGTCTGTTAGTCCGTACCCCTGAAAAATGGTGCTGCAAGTATGAAAAGCCCTCATTTTCAGGAAAAGTCCATGGAAACATCTTGCTTTGACGTGGATCTGCAAAGCTGACAAAGCAGGCACTGGCCCATGTGTTCCGGGACACAGAACACATCAGCATGCTTCCCGCTTCTGCTTCTAGCTTCACTGTTAGTGTGTTTCAGTGTTGTGTACTTCAGTGTGACAAATTTTACTGTTCAGGTCTCCCATCAGCATATGCTTTGCATGTATTGCACACATCAGGGCTCAAATTCACTTCTCTCATCATGAATTAGGGTGCGAGATTCACCCTGAAAAATGCTGTTTTGCATGTTTTACCACACTTTAAAAAGCGCGGCGAATACATTAAGTTTATAGAAAACAAAGGTGAGTAGTGGAATCAGACGCTACTGTTGTGAGTCGGAGCATTTCTCTGGGGTTAATTTAGTTCTAATACTCCAGTTCCTTAACAAACTCTTGCCATACATTATGTACATGGTTTTTGTTCATTGAGAAAGTTTTTGTCTTCATTGAGAAAGTTTTTGTCTGAGCGTGATAGAAAAAAAAAAAAAGTGTAGCTGTTGTTGCTTCATTGAACAAGAGCATTACATTAAAACATTAAGGGAGTTTTTGCCTAAGCGTGATAGAGAAAAAGAAGTGCAGCATTTGTTGCTTTTTTTAAACAAGAACATTACATCAAAACATTAAGGAAGTTTTTGCCTAAGCGTGATAGAGAAAAAGAAGTGCAGCATTTGTTGCTTTTTTAAACAAGAACATTACATCAAAACATTAAGGAAGTTTTTGCCTAAGCGTGATAGAAGAAAAGAAGTGTAGCACTAGTTGCTTCATTAAACAAGAACATTGTATCAAAACGTTAAGGACAGATTCAAAGTATTAGAACAACAGACTACAACAGTAAGTGTGCTCAGTGTTCTGGGGACTTATAAAGAATATAAACAGAAATAGATACATTCCTCTGGCATGCAGATCAGTGTGTGGGCAAGGTATGTACTCTTCACCCTTTAAGATTTCCAAATTAGGTTGAAGGCTGACTTGAACGACTGCTTCTGAGAATCTTTGATAGAAACCGAACTCGAGAAGTCCAGTCTCAGGCATATTTCCTTGCTTGCTGAGGAAAAGGAAAAATTCAACCACGCGCAATGCAAGCGCGTGAACTCACTAAGGGAGGTGAGCTGTTAGTTAAAGGGAAGAGTTAGCTCCGTGCTTTCCATTTTTTTTTAAATCTTTTTTTATGGATTCCTGATGTATGGCGTTGTTCCACGCCGGGTGGAGATGAGACATGTGTTTGGGACAGGTAAGTGTGTAGAAAACCCAATGGGAATCATGGATGAAAAGTGATGCAACCCATCACAGCATTGTAGAGAAAGGGAGCCATGACCTTGAAGTTTTCCATGCTGTTGATGTATTCCAGTTCTGTTTGTGTATTTCAGAGTTACTCTGTAGATTAGCAGTGTTGACGTGTTTGATGGATATATTTTCAGTGTCTGGGGCAGTCATGGTATCTGGCCAACGACATGCAGTTCTACATCTTGAGCCCCCTCATATTTGTGCCTTTCTACTAGTGAGTTTACACCCTGTTTTTTTTTGTGTGTTTTTTTTTTCTGTGTGTTTGTGTGTCTGTCTCCTTCAATTTTCTGTGTGTTTATCTTATGTGATATCACACACACACATACACACACACACACATACACACACACACACACACACACACACATGCACACACATACACACACACACACACACACACACACACACACACACACACACACACACACACTTAATACATCTTCACTGGGCCATGACACAAGACATGGCAGTTGAGCACCACACTTAGCCAGGACATGCTTTGATAACTTCAAGTGGAATAAGTTTTTAAAGTTCATGTTGGCTGTCAGTGTGCATGTCTTTGGTGGCAGCTGAGTCGCTTCCATTTCTGGAGTTGCTTCCATGAGCTGATGTTTGCTTTCCACTTGTTTCTGTCAGACTTTGATGGAAAAATGTCCAGTCTTAAGCATTTGCTGTGAGATGTCACTGAACTCGTTTGCGATAAAGATCTGATCTTGCACCCTCGCTCCCCCAGCCCTCTCTCTCTCTCTCTCTCTCTCTCTCTGTCTCCTCAGACAATACTCAAAACAAATTACGGGCTTTCTTGTTTTTCTTTCTGTAAAGGTCAGAATGTATTGCATTCAGGTTTTCATTCTTTCCAGAACGGAATATATGTACACCTTCAAGTTAGCCTAAAATGGATTTGAATCTACGTTTACAGAATGTTGACTGATCAACTCAAATGCAACCAAGCTAGGTACTTTTTTCTTCCACCACGTGTATGATTATGTGTGCTTGAAATGTGTCTGACTGTTGAGAACGGCAGACAGATGATGAAAGTAGTGTGTTCAGAGAACTTAAAATGGCTGTATCCCAGCACTGATGAAAGGTAGGTCAGTGACTTGATGTTGTTGTAAGCTGTCATCCCTGGGACTAAATGCACCTGAAATCACGATGGATCACCGATTATGTGGCCACGAATCAAGTGCGGGCGTGTTAATGTTCCAGTTCACCAATCTTCGGGATAGTGTCGACACTGGTGTTCATGCTGGCCACGACCATCCCCCCTGCCGCCATCACCATGACAGAGCAACTGGAGTCGAGCATGCTACCTGGCCAAGGCAACACCACCAGGTAAGAGCCTGGAAATGAGACACTAAGACTTGGGGACACACAGAAAAGATTTCATTAACACTTCCAACACACTCCCTTGTTCTGCTCTACATGCCCAGTTAACACTGCAATCACAGCTCTGAAATTCCCTCAGGACACCTGATTTTGACCACTTTGAATCCATTTTTCTTAAAAGTCTAAATCAGACAGTGACTTTATTTTTGTTCAGTGAAATAGAATTATCTTTCATCTCGATGATAAATGTATTAAAAGCAAAAATGATTATGTTGTTGGTTGATTGAGTTGAAAATGACATACTTCGAACAGAGAGCACTGATTCAGTGCTTGAAGATGCCGATTGGTTAGTTGTATTCTCTTCAAATCAACCAGTGAAATCAGCTGTTAGTAGCTTGCTAACTGTTATGATATGACGATGGAAAGACTGTATGCACTGATACCACTGGTTGAAAATTCTCTGGGAAATTTGGTCATATTTATTTGTAGAAGACTGTTGCTACTGTTTTTGCGACGTGTCCTGAATGGCAGATCGCTTGCCTCAAGTATTTTCGCCCCATGTCGCCAAGTGGTAAGTCAGGCACCGCTATCATTCTCGCTGCGTGCTGCTGCGAAAAAGTGAAGTTTGACTTTAAAACACAGGGAAATGTAGTTTCACGCAAAAAAGATTGATTTAGGGATGACATTAAACCTTGGGAAAACAAAAGGTATTGTCACTAAAAACACATCACTGTGTGTCTGCAGAAACCTTTGCTCATATTTACCTGTCCAAACAAACAGGGCTGTGTCTACTCTGCAAGAACTTTGCCCTAGTAGGTCAGAACATCTGCATACAAATTTGGAAGAAAACGGCAGCTAATTCTGATTTTCAGAGTTACCTGCATTGGTGTCTGTGTCTGTGTTGTAACCTGTTGTTTTTTTTTTTTTTTCCCTGTCATTTCACAGTAACAGCTATTTTGAGGACTACTACATCAAGCCCTACAACCGCATGGGACCCTACCTCATCGGCATGGTGACTGGCTATCTGCTGTACCGCACCCAACTGCAAAGTCAGGATCAACAAGGTGAGGGAGTTTGATTGGAGGGGATTTTTCTTCTATTCTTGATGTCTTTTTGTTGTTGTTGTTTATTCTTTTCTGGATAGACTGCTTGGGTCCTCTCTCTCTCTCTCTCTCTCTCTCTCTCTCTCTCTGATAAACTGCTTGGTTTTGCTTCTTTCCTTTTTTTTTTCCCCAAAGAAATCAGGATGACTGAATTTTTAATGCCTACGTAGTTGACAGGAAAAGAACAAAAGGAACATGATTATGGATCAAGAAATTTGACAATACCACCACCACCATCACCACCACCCATTACATTTTGCAATCTTTTAGAACAGAATCAAGCAGCCAAGGTTCTTTCTGCTATCTTCCTCCATCTAGAACCAGCTCTGTTTCTCTTTCCGTTACATAGACTCCACCACAAACTCTAAAAAAAAAACTTTCGAGAAGTATTCTGATTCCTTCCCCCCCACCCCACCCCACCCCCAACCCCCCAGCTCCCAGTCCCTCCCATCCACCATATTTTATTTCATACATTATTTCTGTGATGGCATCGTGAGATGTGAGGGCATGTGAATGCAGGCTTTTGCTGTGTCGGCTTTATTACACAGCTGTTTTCTTACTGTGTGTGTTACTGTTTGAAGTTTTGGCATCTGTTTAGATTATGCGTTCGACAAATATGGGAGAGGGGCGGGGGATAGCATGTATTTTTTCTAATTCATTGATTTTTTTTTTTTTTTTTTTTAATCCATTTCCCTGGTTTCTGCAGAAATGGCGCAGTGCTGTTGCCACAGTGTGTGCACCAGTTCTCTCAGTAGTACACTTGCGATCCTTTCTTTTTTTTCTTTTCTTTTTTTTTTTTTTTTTTTTTTACTCAGGATAACGAAGGTTAATCTTTGGCGACTGACAGTATCTCAAAACGTGTTTTGACCCTACCCATAGGAAAGTGTTGTTTGCCGTGCCAGGTGGTCAACTTGCTGTGCTGGGCAGTGGCCACGGCCGTGGCTCTGGCCGTGCTGTACGGCCTGTACGACACGTACCAGGGTCACCCCATCCAGGTCTCTCCAGGCATTCTACAACGCCACGGCTCGCACGCCTGGGGCATTTCTGTGGCCTGGGTCATCTTCGCCTGTGTCACCGGGAATGGGGGTGAGTGGATGGGTGGGAGTGGGAGGGGTAGGTGGGAAGGTGGGGTTGTGTGGTGCGTGTGTGTGTGTGTGTGTGTGTGTGTGTGTGTGTGTGTGTGTGTGTGTGTGCGTGCGTGGTATTAGTTTAAGGTCTTTTCACTAGAAGTGATGCCAGGCAGGAATTATAACAAAAAATAGGTCTGTAAGAGAGAGAAGTAGGCTGGACTTGTAAAATGTGTGTCTGTGTGTGTGTGAGGGGGACGTTGAACCCGCATCCAACATTTTCCATCTTTACCTCTGTCCCTCTTGTTCCCTGCCCACCTTAATTTTACAAGAAAAGTTTGTTGTCTTTACAAGTTTTGTGCTGATGTTAAAGTTCAATGGCAGTGATAATTATTTCCTAAAAAAATTAAGGGGTCAAACTCTGTACAAAAAAACTTGCTTCAAATTTTCAGGGGGTCACACAAATATTTAGGGGGTCACCATTAATAACTGCTACACACACACACACACACTAACGTGCTCTCACTGGTTCACACACATAAATGCATAGAGAAAGAGACAGAAACACATTAGAAAAGAGGTGCTTATAATAAAGTTAATAAAAACATTCCAGTCTGTGCTAAATATTATTCATTCATATTCATGTCCCTACGTTTTTAAAGTGTTACCAACTAACATGAGTAAATGTGAGCACCTGTTGTACTCTCAGGATTTTAACAGTGAAACTTGATTTGTGGGATGTCTTCTTCGATCGTCATTACAGAATTTCCATTGCACGAGCCATTTCCTTCAATGTCGAAATATTTCATCGTATGACCAAATTCCAGTTGCCATGCAATGATCATCGGAGCCTGGTGGAACCTACGACGAAACTGAAGACTGGCCATTCTTGCTCTGTGAGCAACACATTCTTTTGTCCAGAACTGAGTCATTTTAATTATCCAAACTGGTCATGTTGCATAGATCGTTGGACATTTGTTCCATTCGCTGGATTATCACCCACGAGCCACAGCTGAACTGTCGGATTTTGCTTATGAAAAGCTGAAATTTCTACGTTTTTTTTCATGCTTTTCCCTCACTTAGCTGAAATACATGATCTTGTGATCCAGTCATAGACTGGATAGGCCTGGTCTATTTTGACGACTCTTGTTGGTTTTCTGTAGAGAAGAGTTCTAAAGCGAAAGTTGTTCATCGATTCAGAACATTCTGAAACATCGAGGAAATTTACGTTTTTAACTTCGATCGTGGCGGATAGGACAAAAGCCCATTTGTGTGTGATACGCTGCTCAGAGTTGTAATGCGTACAGGAGAAAATCAGTGCGTCACGGTAAATTTTGGTACGTTTTTGTGATGCACTGGCCTGAATTCCAGTGCGTCAGATGGAAGTTTGTGTATCAGAGACGCACCTTTGTGCGTCAGAATTATCACTGAATGAGGAATCGCAGACCTGGAACAGGTGAACCTTTTTTTTTTTTTTTGTGCTCAGGTGATTGATAGTTGTTTCCTCCTTAGAGGCATTCAGAGGCAGTTGAGAGTTGTATACAGTCGTGTCCCTCCTCTCACATCTTCACTTTGTTGGTTCATCCTGAGTTAGAGAACAGACTTTTCCTTTTTCTCTGTCCCTCCTCTTCCCCTCCCTCACCAGCCCTCCCCCCCTCCTCCCTTTTCCCCTCTCTCTCTCTCTCTTTCTGTCTCTCTCTTGCATTCTCTCTCACATTCTGACCCCCATCTTCCAGACAAAGTCATCCACCTCTTGATTTCAAACATTGATTCTGGGTGGAAAAAAAAGATTTATTAATTAATTACGTATGGAAAGTTACAAACTGGAAAATTGTAAAACTATCTGGCACATGGGACAGGCTCATGCTCTTGTCTTGTGATGTTGAAGCCTTGACACTGAGGTTGTTTCAGACTCTCAGTTTTTGTACTCCCAGTTCTTATAGAACGGGGAGTACTTTACAATGGGAACGAAGAAATGTTGTGTATGTGTGTGTGTGTGTGTGTATGTATGTGTGTGTGTGTGTGTGTGTGTGTGTGTGTGTCCATCCGTGGTCAAAATGTGTTCCGCTCGCTCCAGACAAAACTGCTGGACCGATCTTTCTGAAAATCTGTAGATATGTTCATTATGGGTCACGGATAATGCCTAATGTTTTATTTTACCAGAATAACTGTTACTAATGGCTATAAATGATAATTTTGCCGGGGAGAGCAGCATTTTTTTTTCTTTTCTCTTACATACAAAATTTCTATCACCAAAAGGGGAGAAAGTGCTATAGTGACTGATTTTTATATATATATATTTTTGTTTGTTTGTTTGTTTGTTGTACTGCTACTTACTGGGAGTATGTTTATATGCTTTGCATCTTGTTTCCATTTCAGTCAGTCCGACAAAATGTTTTGTTGTTGTAGTTGTTTTTGTTTTGAAATAACTGAAATACTGTGGGGAGGGGGTAGGACGTTTCTGACAAATTAGATTTGATTTGGATCTTTTTCTGTTTTCTTTTTTCTGTTTTTTTTCGTCCCATTTTTCAGCGCCACCTCAGTGGCATTGCAACCACCCTGCGCATTCCGAACCCCCCGTCCACAGCCACAGCCTGGCCCGGCCCACGGCAGCCCCTGTACCGGCAGTCCACATGGAACAATCAGTATCAAATCGCAGGAGGCAACCCAACAGAGGAGACACTGCACTGCTGCCAAGTGATTTCGGTGGTGTTCAGTGGTGCCTGTTCTGATCCAACATAAGCAGGATGTTTGTTTTATGTTTGTGTTTTTATACTTTTTCGTAGAAAGCAATGAGTACCATGTTACTGAGGCAGCCTGTTGCGTGCAGGGTTCGTGAACACCATTCTGTCGTGGAAGGCCCTGATACCACTCAGTCGTCTGACCTACTGCATCTACCTGCTGCACATCATGATCCTGACCACCTACGTCTTGAGTCGAGACACCACCTTCTACTACTCCGATGCCAACATAGTCAGTGACCTCCCAGTTTGGGGATTGGGGAGGTCTTCCTGTCTTGTGTCTCACCCATCACTCTGGTGTCTGTCTGAACAGCGTGTCTCATGATGAGCATGTTTTTCTTTGGCTGTGACATTGGGTCTTAGGATTCAACCTGTGATCATACTTTTGTATTTTACAGTCTCTTACAGTAGAAACCATAGGACAGGTAGCACCTCTGAAGAAGAGAGAGGGAAGTGTGCGGAGAAGGAGGGGAGGGGGAGAATAGGGGGAGAGGGAAGGATCTTGTGAGGGGAAGACTCCCCATGTTTCTTTTTTTTTTTCTCCTGTCCCATCTTCTGTGCCGCCTCAGTGGTATTGTGCCCATGTTGCTCATTCCCACCCCCCTCATCGACAGCCACAGCCCCAGCACCAGCAATCCACAGGGAGCAGTCGATGTCAAGCCATCCTGAGGCAATCCACCAGAGGAGACACTGCACTGCTGCCGAGCCACTTCGTTGGTGTTCAGTGGTACCTGTTCTGATCAAATATACACAGGACACCACCTGCTATAATTGCTTAGTAGTGGAACTGGTGTGAGCTCTCTCTCTCTCTCTCTCTCTCTTTCTCTCTCTCTCTCTCTCTCCTGAGGGTACCACCATATCCATCTAACAACAGTCCTCATGAGTTTGCCGTTGCTGGTGACCCCAACAGAATCAATCCAAACCATAGCCATAGAGAGGCAGTCAAGATTGATGTTACCGTGAGAGCAGGGCATGAAGGGCCACAGAATTTGAGACATTTTTCTAATGCTGATCGACGAGGATGATGAAGATGATGTTACAGATTTTCATTCTGATCTGAGTCTGCATGACAGGGCTGTACTCTGCGCTTACTTTCATAATATATCCCAGGGTCTACCAAGTCCAGAGACACCTGCAGTGTTGGTCAGGAAATTTGAGCAATACTCTTAGAGATGCAGCCATTAACCCTCCTCAATATGCACTTATCTGAGCTTGGTAATGCCGAAAACCATCGGCAAGGTAAGCAACTCCGTAATTTGAACATGGTTACCCAATTAAAAAATTAATTTAAAAGAGAGGAAAGGAAATAATGAAATGAAAATAATTTTCTAAATTCCTACGAATATATATGTTGCTATATCGTAAGTTTGAAGAACGTCACATGAGCCATTTACTTGGGAAAAAAAAAAGATCTTCAGAACTTTCTTCCGAATTGTTGTTCATCATACCTGGAACCTCATCCCAGTTGAAATCTAGGTCACTCTAAGCTTCATTACCCAGCAGTTTCACTAAGTCTTATGCCGTAAATCCTACAAATCACAGTATCTCCATCACTAAATCTCATTATAGAACAGCAGAAATCAAGGTTAGCCATGGTGAAAAACGGCATTTCGACCTCAAAACTTAAAAAATTTGTAACTCGAGAACCACAGCACGTATCCACTTGCGGTTTTTTTTGCAAATGGAAGTAAATGGCTACAGGAAGAAGGAAGTCATGTTCCTTTTCTATGAGAAACATGGCGGTGCCCCATTGTTGCCACGTGTTTTACCGGGCGCTGGCGGGCGCTCAGCCTTTTGGCTGTGTGATCTCCGGTCGGGCGCTAACGGGCGCCCGCATGTCAAGAGAGTTAAGTGGATGAAACTCGACTGTGTGGTCTCAGTCTTACAAATGGAGCCCATAGCAAACTCAAGTCTGGGTAGTCATCGGCTGGGACAGCCAAATCTCACAAATGAATGGCTCTGATGGGAATCAAACCCAGGACCTCCCAGCTAGGGTTCCGCAACACAAACCACTTTGCTATGGCAACCAGTGACTTCCCAAATTTCAGTTGCAGATCCCTGCAGGTTCTGTTGATGGAGGGACAGTGACAGGGCAACTAACTCTTTCAGATCTATCCAAACTTGAACGAGTTCTTCCCACCTGTCCCTAGCAACCCGAGAAAGAAGATCCTGTCTTGTGCACTACGCATTCTGGTCACACTATCACACATCCTTACTGTTCAAAGGGGGAAGAAGCGTCATAGTGTGTGCCACGTCATGAGCCACTCCAGCATGAAGCATCTTCTTCATTAAAGGATGCAAATACATGTTACATTGGGGGGGAAGTGTAGGGCTGGAGACTGTGATATCTTTTTTTTTTTTTCGAGATCTTCTTCTCTCAAGGTCTGACCGGCGCCTTGGGCTAATGCCTAGATCAGTCATCATCTGCTAAGTCGTCGCCATGAGACCCTCCTCTTGAATTCTCTCATCTTATTCATGGATTCATTTATCCATCAGCTTTAAATCAGGCGCAGTGTGGCGTCAAAATTTAGCGGATGTGGTGGTAGCATATATGGGCTACTGTGCGCGTAGTGACACCACCTTGATCAAACTGAACTGAAACTCGAGATTCTCCACCTGACGTGATTATTGGTACACTCACAATGGGAGGTCACTCCCCAGAGATTGAAGAGGATGGCTGAGATGGGCTAATTTTTTTTTTTTTTTTTTGCTGCCTTCTCTCTTGTTTACACTTCCTCTGTGTTTACTTGTGGACCTTGCATGCTTATTTTCAGAACGAAGTGACTGAGGGCGGAAAATGAGGCAAAAGTTAAAAAGAATAGGGGTTAGCTACCGCCACAGATATAGACAAACAGATGACAGGGCAAAACACAATGCATTTCGACCTCTTGGGTCTTCTTCAGGCAAAAACAAATAACATTTAGGACAGTAAAAATAAAAGAACGAGAAACTGCTTATCTTTTCACAGTTCTTTGTTTTAGGACAATGAAAATGAAGAATGAGAAACTGCTTATCTTCTCACAGTTCTTTGTTTTCATTGTCCTAAAAGTTATTTGTTTTTGCCTGAAGAAGACCCAAGAGGTCGAAATGCACTGTGTTTTGTCCTGTAATCTGCGTTCATGCTTACGTTTTCTTTTTCTTCATTCATACACGTCTCCATGTTGATGGGAGTTATCTGTCTTTGCGATGTGCAGGTGATGCTGTTCCTGGGGCTGCTGGTGGTATGCTACATGGTGTCGGCGGCGGTGGTGTCACTGGCCTTTGAGTTTCCCATGATGGCCTTGGAGCGGCTCATCCTCCCCCGCAGGAGAGACTAGTGATCCTGTACACTGGGCAGCCAGGAGTTCAGGAGTGGGTGGTTGGGCGGGGGAGGGGAGGGGGGGGGCCTGACGAGTTAGACAGGACACACGGGAGATGGTCAGTCATCCATGAATCTGGATGACCAGTGGTGGGAGTCAGATGTCTGGGACATAAGGACATTAGGGAGCCAGGACTCGGGAAAACTGTTATTGTTGAACAATGAAAAAGAGTTGGTCCCAGGTTCATGAAAGCCGCTGGGAAAGGTCACGCAGCTGGATGTAGAAAGAAACATCATAGATCTGTGTGAAATAAGTCCTCTGATTTACAAAGATACTGACATGAAGGGACCAGCTGTATTAATTCCTTTTACATTATCTGCACCCTTTCTGAAAAAGGAAGAATTTCATTCCTTTTGCTGAATTGGTTCAGGTTCTCTCTACCCTGTGGGGGGGGGGGGGGGGGGGGGGGGGGGTGGGGGGTTGTATTTTGTGTTTTTTTTTTTGTGTGTGTGTGGGATGTGCTGTTGTTAGTCTGTTAAATGTCCGTTCACTAAAAATGATATTAGACGGTGGGAAAGGATGGGGGAAAAGGGAAGGGATAGGGGGAGTGGAAAGGAGGTTGACTGCATGTAAAAGTTGATATGGACATTTGCGTGTTTTTCAGTATTTGCGTGAGTATGTACAGGTGTTTGAAAAAAATAATTATTGCATAGGGAAATAGGTAAAAATGTTGGATAATTATCAAATAATGAGTATCAAAGCTATGAACATGAGAATCTGCCAAATATTTAAATAACAATAACACATTAATCCTTTAACATCATGTTTTGTGGGATATTTGCATGTGTATGTCTGTGTGTGTGTGTGTCTGACACACCACTACACATAAGCTGATGCCAGTTTAACAATGCGTGCCATCAATTTAGAGCAGGTCATGAGATTGGAATACATAAAGTAAGTTATAAAACCAGCACTCACACATACACACACGAGGAACACTTGCATACATAGTATGTAAACACAATTGCGCATACGCATAGTTATTCTCTAGATCAGTATGTTGCATGAAAACGTATGCCTTGCATGATGTATGCATTTTGTATTTGTCCTGTGCACCTTTTTGTGTATGTTTAGTAATGACGTATGATGCCTTTTTTGTATAGTTATAGCATCTTTTGATCACATTTTGTGAATCAGTTTATATATAAAAAAAAAAAGCCCAAACGCATTATGAGCATTACTTTTGTAAAGTTGTTAACAACTTCTATTCTGATTTGACAATGTATTTATGAAAAAAAAGACAGATAATGTTTTATTCTTCACAAATGCACTTGTATACATTGTTGGGGAGGACTGTAAAAATACTACCCAGATCTGTTGATGATTGAGACTTGCCTCCCCTCCTATCCACAAATATTGCTTGAATGTGCTGTTGAGGTCAAAATTTGAAGAATTTATTTTGATAAACAGTGTTGCCCTGGGAGTGTTGGTGAGTTAATTGCTTGTTCTAGTTTTACATCATTGTATAAAAAGTGACAGATGAATAAT
Source organism: Conus betulinus (assembly GCA_016801955.1). NCBI lineage: Eukaryota > Metazoa > Mollusca > Gastropoda > Neogastropoda > Conidae > Conus > Conus betulinus. Next base: position 54,627 of record JADBJO010003671.1, on the reverse strand, counting down.
TTTTGTACAAAGTGTGACTAATGAATGATTCAGGGAAGTTGACTTGGGCCTGTGCACTTTGGGAGGGTTGGTTGGTTGGTTGGTTTTTACTGCTTTCAATAATTATGTTGGCTGGTAATAAAGGTGAGGATGCGTTTCATGAATTCACAAAGAATGTAAAATGTTACATGCTTACTGACAAATTTCCAATGAATTGTATTTTAAAAGAAATTTGCAAAATCTGAATTTTAAGATTGAAAAAAAGCTTGAAGCTTAGATTGTTGTTCATTTTATCAGGAAAAGGACTAGAAAAAGAGCTTAAAACTCTTTTTTTTTTTTTTTAAATTATTAATTCAAAGGGTAACGTACGTATTGAAAATAGGCTGGTTGTCATATCATGTGATGGTTTGGTCAGACACTGCACAAAAAGACCAAAGCACATGGTCAACACTTCATTCAAATGTTTGTTATGTTTACTTTTAAAATGTCAAACTCAGATTTTTTTTCATGAATGATGTTAACTTTTGAAATGTCAAACACAGATTTTTTTCATTAGTGCTACTTGTAAAATTTGCAATCTTTTTAAATGTTGTCCATTGTAAATTAACCCTTTGAACCCATCGGGTTGACAGCCTGGGTAGCCTCCCTTACCTGGTCAATTCAGGCTGAACTGTATGAATGGAAATGATGCTTCACTGAAATTCTAATAACTCGGAAACTGTTTCCCCAACAGCAGAATGAGTTCAAGAAATTATTGCAAAGCGACTGCGCTGTATCATATGAATGTTTCTTGTTATCTGATTTGAGTTTGGGACTTTATTATGCTTTGACAAATTTGAACATTATTTCACGTATCTCTGGTCTAAAGCCTTGAAACTTTAACATATTACTCATAAGACCCTACATATGACCAGCGCTAGAGTGCCCCTGAACAGTGCCATGAACCGGCGACAGACCTCATGTACTTAAATCAATGTTTCTCCAGAACCATGTAAGAAGTTACAGCATTTTAATTTGTCACAGCTATAATTAAAAGCCTTGTCTACAACATGGCAAAGTTTTCAAGTCTTCAGACCAAAACGGAGTCTACCATTTGCTTTCAAACGCAGAGTTATGTATAAAGTAAAAGGATGTTTCTGAAACTATCCTAAATCCAAAGGTATGTCATATAGAATTTTGATTTGTTGTCAAACAGTACATTTTGATATGAATAGTGTAGCATTTTTCACATCTTGAAAGAATAGTTTTCCAAGCATTTTGGTTTGAAACGGAAGTACCCAGTCAGTTTATGTAATGAGAAAACAATGTTTTTGTTTGTCAAAACATCAAAAGTCCTAAGGCTCATCACATTTCACGAAACTGTAATATGTTGCTGTCCAATTACTTGGCAATAACCATGTGAGTTTTTTTTTTTTTTGCAAAATGATTTTTGAAATGATAGAGTTTTAAGTGCAATATCCTTTCAGCTCAAGCAGATCTGCCCAGCCAACCCAGGCAGGGAAGGCTTTCAGACCGTGGACTCGGAGGGGTCGGAAGGATTTACAGACGAGTGTTTCAATTTAAGAGTTATCAAATTTGAGAAGTTTTGCCGCCTAGTTTAAGAGTTATGGTCAAGCTTTTGAAACACTTGTGCCCAGTTAGCGACTAGGCTGACCATATGAACATGATCAACAGTAGAAATACCCCCAACTGACTGAATGAGGCAGCAAAAGAGACATGCGAGGGAAGATATGGAAATGTATGGAAGTTGCTTTCCTTTTCTTTTAGTTTATGCACATCTGAGAGGTTGGAAGCCAGGTTGGAGCTGATCAGTTCTGTTGCTAAAGCATTGATCATGCACAGGTACAGCAATGCCTGAGCAGTGGTTGAATGAGTTGGTGAAAAAAATGTGAAAGGTACACATGCTTACCTGTGAATGTTTCAAGTGTCCATCAGCATGTGTATGGGGATGAACTAGATGATTTTTGCCATTAATATGAATTATGGTGTTCTAGTGGTTAAACACTCAGTGTCAGGTTCTTCACTCAAGACAAGTTCAGTGGCCTCTAAAAATGAGATTTTTTTTTCATCCAGCTACCATGTTTGGGTGTGATAATGTTCTCTGACCTGTCTTAAAAACAATTCTTTTGAGAGGAAGAAAACTACAGTGTGGAGTCGTGGGAAAGAATTGTGCGTCCTTAAAATGGTCAGACTGATGTCCTGTGTTGTTTCCCTTGGATTGAAGCTCATATGTGCATTAACACAAAAATCTCTCATGTCCTGCTGAAGATGTGATTTCAGCGCATCACAGTTTGTGGGCAGAGAAATGAAGTTCAAACTTTGGCAGGTCATCATTGAGTGTTAGAGTGAGGGAAAATGCAAAGTCCAGCCGGAATAGTTTAGTGCACAGGGCAGCAATGCACTGGATGATGTTTCTGTGAATATTTATAGGTGTGAGGTTTGCTGATATCACCGGCCAGTGATTGACTGACAATATGAATGACAGTGTATAACTGACGACATTCGATGGACTGTATGATTGTTAGTGGAGCTGACGTCATTGACTGCTACTGACGACATGCAACAGACTATGATCGTCAATCAGCAGGGCCTCCTGTGAGTGCTTGACATATCATCCAAAGGTGTTTGAACATGACGTGATGGAGTATAGACCGATGACTATACAGACCTAAAACCATTGTTGGTTGAAACTGCTTGTATCTTTTGATGTCAGCAAAGGCTGGTTGGTGTGGTGCCTTACGCAGTGTTCTCTTCTGGATAATACGAGTTCTGGACTTAATCCATGGTGAAGGCAGTCAGACTGAAGGGTATTTTTGGCTTTGTGTGTTATTGCCAGTCTCTATCCCCCACCAAGTCCTTTGGATCAGACTTTGAGCCTGGGGTCCGTTGTGTCAGTGCATGCATCACACACATAGGACATGAGCATCAACAAGATTTGCCGAAGATTGGGCCATTTTATTCGATTGGAACAGATGACACAAAAATAGTGAAAAGGAGCATGCACCCTGGAATATGGCTGCTTGTGATGATGGGGTTGAAAACAATCATCAGCTCCGGAATCTCACTTATACCAAACAGCAGAGTTACAGCTGAGGCACAAAGAAGGTTTGACAAAAACAAGTTGTTAAACCGACCATGTGATTATGGTGTCATTTGATTTGATGACTTCCAGACTGTGATCAGTATCTGAGTGTAAAGAAGACGACTCGTCAGGTGAAGGATATTAATCTCACAGCACTGTATGCTGGTATCCAACATTCCATTTTTTGCGGGTCATTGTTGTGATTTACACCTGTCTCCTGTCTGTTCCAGTGAAACTTGTCAATTACAAGCCTCTGAAAGCTTTAGACGGCTGGGTTCCGTGATGGGAAAGAGAGACTCAAATAAGAAATTAAGGCAGTGTAAGCGGACAAAAATTGTTTTGCAGAGAAAGAGAATGTGAAAGCATTGAAATCCCTGATGGATGGAACATTTCCTACCTATAGCATATAAGTTGTATTGTCATATGTGTCAAATGAATCACTTTTTTTTTTTTTTCGTGCCAATTTAAAAACATGTCATGCTCATTCATTTATTGAACTTTTTTTTTCTGCCTTTCACAGACAATTCACTGATGTATATTGTGTATGAGGACATGATATGAAAAAAGAATTTTTTTTAACCCTTTAATGGCCTAAGGCCTGTAAACTGCATAATACTGTTTACAGACAATCTTTCAGGATTTGAGGTCTCGGTTGCTTGATAACAGGTGACTTACTCAGTTTAACTCTTTCTTTCCAACTTTTGTATGAACCATTACTTCCTTGTTCCTAGATTCTTATGATACAAATATTCCTTTCATTTCTGGATTTAGAGGGAAAAAAAGAAGTGTCGACTGAGAACTGCTGCCTGGCATCCATTCCATTCATAAACACTGCCGCGCGAGCAACCCGGTGATGACGTGTACTGATGAGGCAACTCGCGCAAAGTTCAAAGCGCTTTCCGCAGAACCCGATTTTCCGGGCTGCAGGAAGGAAAGGAGGGAATTTGTGCTGCCCGGTTTTCCGGGCTGCAGGGAGGAAGGGTAGGATTTCTGCAAACCGGAAAACCGGGTTGTAGGGATGAAAGAGATAATTCTGTCACATAGATTGTGCATACATTTTGGATCAACCTGCTTGCTGTCAACATGGTATCTAAGCCTGACCAAACAACGAAGTGGGAAAACTCTTTAATTTTTTTTTCTCTAACAAAAATTGCCATAAATAACTGGCTTCTTATTCAAAAGTGATGCAGGCTTTTTTTTTTTTAGAGAAGCATTCCTGGATTGGCGTGAGGAGTCTGCATGTTTCTTTACATTTAGCTGGCTGGATTTTGTGCTAAACATGGCAGGGGCTGAAGTATCTGGGTGCCCTACAAAGCTTAACCTGAAAAAACGTTCGATGTGCATCATAGGTCGGAGACAGCTGAAGGGTTTTAGAGAAGGAGTGTTCATTTGAAGGGAGTGTATTGGCAAGTTTCACTGTTCTTTTCGTTTCTTTTTCTTTTTTTTCTTTAACTTTGTGACAGTTCAAGAAAGGTTGAATTCCTGCACACACATGATGTGACTGAAGTCCTGTGATTTTTTTTTAGAAACTTTATTTACATAATTGCATCAACAAACTGTAGGCAAAGCTCTCAAATTAAGCTATTGATATATCCAGTATATTTAGTAGTAGTGTTTTTTTTTTCACATGCAACAGCTTATATTTTGTTGTTTTTTTCTGTTGTGAGTTTTAACTGTTCATAGCTAGTGCATCTGAATCGAAATGAGTGATTCTGTTTCCTATTTCAATGTTTTCAGATGATTAAAACCCATGTACATCATGTATATCGTATGTTGTTAATTGTTGCTATTGTTATACCTGGTTCATATTTATATTCTTTTCCATGGGATAGCTAATGTGTGTTTTTTTTTTTTCTGTTGATTTTTTTTTTTTGTGGATTTGTTTTGTTTTGTTTGTTTCTTCTGGGGTGGGTGGGGGGGGGGGGGGGGGGGGGGGGGGGGGACGGTCGGGGGGGGGGGGGGGGGGGGGGTTATTTTTGTGCTGGGGGAGAAGGAAGGAAGTGTTTTCAATGATGGTTTGGGTGTCAAGATATTGACCATTGTTTCCCTAATGAAACAACAGATTTTTCACAGGACATTTATCTCGGAAGAATAACAATGTGCGCATACATGGTGTGGTAATGATCATGAGTGTCAACTGTTTGGTTGTATTTTTTTTTTTTTCTTCACACATTTTCTAATGTTTGTGTTACAACTCAACACATCAAAAATGGTCACTAAATATATCCCTAGGTGTACTGTCATGTGTCATATATTTTGGGATCCTTGGAGATTCATGACAATTGTGGCCAACTATTTTTTTTTTCTCCCCAGAATTTGTCCCTTTCACATTTGTGATGCTTCACTATTGTCTGTTGAATTACAGAGATGATTTCATACCATACGTTTAGACCATTGATCCTTTTTTTTTTTTTTTTCAGACCAATGATCCTTCTTTCAGTTTTGTGTTTCATGAAAAAGGTCTGATTTTTTTAACTCTTTACCCATGCCACAGTGGTGGTCCTATCATCATGAAAAATTACCTGTTTTTCTTTTTTGTTTTTAGCTACTACCTGTCTTCATGCATGATTTTAGTTGTCACGTTATGGGTGGTGCTTTGGTGTTCATGATCTAATCCACAGGTATGCATGTGTCATGCTGGTTGATTGTACAGGTAGATTAGATTAGGTTGATTGTACACATTGTACAAGTAGATTAGAGCATTGATGAAATTATATTTGATTCTTCATTGGCTAGTCGATTACCTCAAGTGTTTTATGCAAAGGTTGTTTTGTGCATGTGATTGTGAATGTTTGCTTCCTATTCACAGGGCTTCTGTAATTCAGGATGGCGCTCTATGGGAAGTGTATTCCATGGGAGCCATTGGTAGAAGAAGCCTCTGGTAGGAGGGTTTAGTCTGTGGGAGTTTACAATGAGAGAATTTAGCCCATGGGAGATTTTCATCAGAGAGTTTAGTCCATAGAAGCTTTTGATTAGAGAGTTTAGCCCATTGATCAGAGAATTTTGGCCATGGGAGCTGTTTGTTAGAGATTAGTCCATGGGAGCCTTTGATTAGAAAGTGTAGCCTATTGGGGCGTTTGGTTACAGTATTTAAACCAATTGGAACCTTTGAGTAGAGAGTTTAGCTAAGGGAGGCATTTGGCAAGAGTTTAGCCTGTGGGAAATTTTGGTTAGAGGTTTAAGCCTAATGAGCCTTTGGCGAGAGAGTTTAGTCACTGGGAGCGTTTGGTTTGAGAATTTAGCCCAGTGGAGCCTTTGGTTAGAAAGCTAAGCTTATGGCAGCCTTTGGTGAGAGACTGTAGCGGTCAGGAAATTGTGGTTAGACTTCAGCATTTGAGAGCCTTTGATGAAAGAGTGTTACCTTGGAACTATAAGTTAGAGAGTTTAGCCCGTGGGAGACTTTGATTAGAGGTTTAACCCCATTCAAGCCTTTGATTAGAGCGTTAACCCCTTGGAGCCTTTAGTTAGAAAGTTTAGTCTTTTGGAGCCTTTGATTAGGACGTTTAGTCCATGGAAACCTTTGATTAGAGTGTTTAGTCTGTGGTATAAGAATTTAGCAGTAACGGGAGCCTCAGGTGGGCAGTTCCAGCCCCTGGGGGCCTTTGATGAAGGATTAAAAGCCTGGAGGTGTCTGAAGGAGAGTCATGTTCATGACAGCCTCGGTAGAGGCACTAGCCCTGAGCCAGCATGAGAGCCTCTGGCAGGCGAGGTTTATCGGTGAAAGTCCCTGCCACAGGGATCAGCCTCAGGAAGCCTCTTGAAGAGAATTCAACCCGTGCCTGTGATAGCGCTGGGGAGTGTTACAGCATGAAAACCAGTAGATGTCTTCCATAAGAAGAGTTTAGCCCATGAGGTGTGTGGATCTTGTCTTTATGGTTACCACCCGCAGCATCATGTTTTTACGTATTGTTCTGACAGTATTACATCCATCTGGTTTTTTTTGTATGCCAGAGCTCTGTAGACTGCAATCCTTTTTTTCATTTGTGATTTTTAATGCTAGCATTTTTTTTAAGATCAGGTTTTCTTATTTGCTTAACATTGTTTTCATACTTGTCACCTCATCATTTCTGAAGCCATCTGTTTGTTTGTGTAAAAAACAAAAAGGGATTGATGGATGTTTTAATAACAGGGGTGATGATGGTTCTAGCCCAGCAGCCAAATGATATCAGAAAATCAGTTGGGTGACATTTTCTATGAGTAAGCCCGAGTGGCGATAGGTCATTCTCTCTCCTTTGGCACCACACAATTGCCTCCCCTGCTGCCTGAGTTAGCCCCCCCCCCCCCCCCCCCCCCCCCCCCCCCCCCCCCCAATGGTGATAGTTTTTTTCCCCTCCCACTTGGCACTACAGAGTTGCCTTCCCTGCTCCTACCCCCCCCCCCCCCCCCCCCCCCTTGCTTTCTGTCTGTCTGTCTCTCTCTCTCTCTCTCTCTGCCAAACCAAGGGAAATCTGTTCCCATTCAGACCCTTGACCAAACCAAGGACAAAGAGGACACACACAGTGACAGAAAGCACAGCAGATTTCAATTTGTATGTTTTTTTTTTTTTTTTTTATCTTTCTTCAGTAACAGTGACATTTCCAAGGCTTTTCTGTATGTGTTTGAAAGCTCCTTTGCAGTGCAGTGCATGAATCAAACAGTGGCTTAAAAAGTGTAGGAGTATCTTCAAGCTATCTCTGTGAGCTTACCTGTTTGGCTATTTGGGGGGAGGGGGGGGGGGGATAGAAAAGATGCCTATCACCACCCATGTTGTACCGCATTTTCTCTTCAAATAACAGAGAGTGATCTATCTCTATTTCAACGGGGGTTTTTTTGATTGATCAGTGATTATGTTTATAAACAAATCATTAAACTGAGGCATCAACAAGCAATGATGATAATGATGATGATAGATTCTCCTGTTGTGTCCGACGGATGAGTAGGCAGCTAGGTTATCTACTGATGTGGGTCCTCATGTGGGAATGAAGACCAATTCTTTAGGCACAAAGTCCTCCACAGACGCTGCATGGAATGGAGTCCTGCAAGGATGGGCCCTGTCTTCTCCGATTCCTCCTTTCCTGGATGGCAGCTGCTCTGTTGCGCTCAATTGTCTTTGTGCCCTGGTACACTGTTCCTTCCACTGTGTTCTGTCAAGGGCGACAACTTCTCAGGAACCAGTGTCGATATTGCAGCTTCCGAGGTTGGCCTTCAAGGTGTCTTTGTATCTCTCAAGAGGCCTTCCTTGGTCACGTTGTCCTTCCTTCAGTTTCAGTTTCAGCATGTTTAGAATTCTGCTGTCCTCCCTGTGGGCAGCATAGCTTCCATCTAACAGTACCCTCACTTAAGTTGCTTGAGATCAGCACCAAAGCTTCCAGCGATGTTGCCATCATCGGCCCAGAAAGGTTAATTTTAGACTGTTCCTGGTTTATGTTGAAATTAGTGCTGGTCTTGGCTCAGTTTTGAATAGTACTGCACGTTTCTTTCATCCATGGAGAAAAGGAAATTGCAGCTGATATTGCATGAGCATACAGGATCTGACTGGAATGAAAAGAGACTGATGTTTGTCGTTGTTGTTTCCCTCTTTTATATATAACATGCATTCTGGGTTTTTATTTATTTATTCATTTATTTGTTTGGTTGTTTTTTGTGTTTTTTTTTTTAGAAATATACAACTTTTTTTTAATCAGTTCCACACAGTCAAAAAAAGGTTTTAACAGCTGGAAAAATATATGAATGTACATTTATCCCTCTACTGATTTTTTTTTTCAGGAAGGTGACACATTTTATTTACTTGTGTAATCTCACTATTTTAGCCAGAAGAGAAAATAAACATTTTTGTGTTCATATTTCAGTGTCTGCTGTTTTGTGTGGTTGAGCAACTATGGAGCTAGAGACAGTGGAGGCTGGGGTTAAAACAAGACATAATTGCGCAGTCTCTCTCTCTCTCTCTCTCACACACACACACACACACACAGACACACACACAGACACGCACGCTCACACTCTCGCTTGCACACACACACACACACATACACACACTCACACACACACACATACACACATGCTCACACACTCGCTTGCACACACACACACACTCGCACACACATACACACACACACACACTCATACACACTTGCGTGAACACACGCACACACACACACACACACACGGAGAGAGAGAGAGAGAGGATAGACAGAACAATAGTATGTAAGCCTGCACATGCACACACACACACGCACACACACACATTAAATCTTGTGTTAAACAGTTTCACTGGTTGCATCTGTCTAAAGCTGTCTTGATGTGTGTGTGTGTATAGATGAGTGTGTGTGTGTGTGTGTGTGTGTGTGCCTTCATTGTAACTCATGTCCTCGGGAAGGAGGAGGAGTGGGGGAGTGGAAGACACTCGGCCATGCACCCCTATTTCATATCTCTTACCGCAACAATGCGGACAGGCTGCACACCAAAAAAGCGATGTTCCAAGGCCTTGCTTAAGGTGTCGAGTATTGATAGACTTGTGCAATTAGAATGTTTTGAGAATTCTTACTGTATCTGGAAGTTGATTCTTCTCATTTCCTTTCCTATGATCATCAACGTACAAGCCAGGCGATTCCAAGCAGATCGGGATTATTTGTGCGCTTGAGGCTGGCGCAAAGATAGGGTGACGGGTGAGTGGAAAGGCCAGACGTGTGTGTCAACTAGGGTCATGTATTTGAAGATCGTTTGTGATTTCATCGGTGAAGATTGCTCCCCAAAACAAGGAAAAGAACCGATAGGGAGTAGTTCTTTTGATCAATTATCGGTTTAACATTTAATGCAGGCTCAAAGTTATGGCAGGCCTCAAAACGCTTCCATGGATTGTATCGTGTGTTAGTGCAAAATTCTAATTGTGGCGTATGGCCACTGTCCAGCAGGCTCCGTCTCCGTGGGTCTGTTCAACACCATTCGCCAGGAGTACTCCCATCCTCAAGCGGACGTTTCACACGTCATCCCGGAGGTGCTCAGAACATCCCCACACTAGCTGTCCTCTCAGGGATATCTGCATGACCAAAACTGATGGACTGGATTCTAAGCGGACCTCTTTCATCACGGCTAAATCGGCTAGACCCTCCATCCCGTGCGTCTCGCTCCGCGAACCATCAGGGTAAACTGCGTCTCCTCCTGTTACTTTGATAAATTCTGCACGCGTTTGACAATCATGACGCCAAATGGGGATTTTTTGTTTGTTTGTTTGTTTTAAACCATACTCCCTGTTTGGCTGTAGTCCATTTTACACCCATTCTTATCTTTTAAAAGGTGAAGAAGCTCCGTGGTGCATTCCATGACATGTTCCACTCACAGTGAAACATATTCTTTGATAATGTTGGGACTCGCACGATGTGAGACGTAAACACTTTACAGCAGACTCCATGAAAATTTTGTTCGGAGATGTGTGTGAATGAATTTTTTTTTTTTTTTTGTTTGTTTTGTTTTTAATGACTTGTGAGCCCATTGTGGCCGGCTGGGCTTTTAGCAACATTACCTTACCTTACCTTTGCCATGAACTGTGGTAGCGAAGCGACAGCGCGTGTGAGAGATAGAAAATGGAGAGCAGATGTCTTACTTCTGATAAAGTCGCATAATTTTCGACAAACAGAGCTTTCTAACTGCTGGAGTTTGGAAGAGTCTAACACGTTAAGTATACTTAGGCAAACAGGGAGTGGGGCTATTAAAAGCTCCATATTTTGCAAAGACAACGTAATGATTTCTACTGCAAATAGCCTATGATCCCATTCCGTACAACACGAATGTCACGATCATACAATTAATGAAAATGCTTGATTAATGGGACATAAATCTTCTTGTGCAATGCAGATACAGAAGGAAAAATACAAACGTATGTGGAATTACCTCCCCACGAAAGTTCTGACCATTTTGGTGCCCCCTTTCTTAAACAAAGTGACACGCCTCTGTGTAGTGAATCACACGTCAGTCTGGCGTTTGTTGTTGTTGTTTGTTTGTTTGTTTTGTTTTGAACAACGCTTTTGATACAAATTCCACATAATCAAAAGACACTAGCCATCCATCTGTAGTGCGTATTAAATGCCAGTATAACATTTTTTTTCTTTTTTTCTTTTTTTTTCTTTCTTTCTTTTTTTTTTTTATATTAAAGGTTCAAAATGTGTCATTCTTGTTTCTCTGTAGGGATACGTAGGATACAACACCAAAAAGTAAGATAGTGGACCACTACGTCATTAATGAAAACAATAATAATGATAATGTCATGATATCGATGATAATGATTTTAGGATAATAATCAGAACTACTACAACTGCTACTGATAATGGTAGTGTTGCTTATAGCCCAGCCGACCGCAAAGGGCCATATCACGACTGGCACTGCGTTGAAGTTAACTCACAAGTTAAAAAAAGGCTCATTCACACAACTCTTTAAAAAACACACCCTTCCAAAAACACACCAGAAATGTTGTTGCAAATCTTTCCTCCGTAAAATCTTAGGTCAGATGAAAAGTGTTAATCTCCCTCAGAAATTCAAAGATCACATCAGGTGGGACATCTCTGAACAAGGTTTTCATGGAGTCTTCTGTAAAGTGTTTATGTCTCGCATCATGCAAGTCCCCACACTCTAAAGGAAAATGTTTCACTGTGAGTGGTACATGACATGGAATGCACCACAGATCGTCTTCACCTTTGAAAAGATAAGAATGGTTGTAAACGAGTGGCCTGTATGTAACGGCCCAACACTATTTTGTTCTTTACAACCACCTTGGGAACATGGTAAAAAAATCTTTCAGGTTTGGACGGATTTTAACTAGTTTGTTATCCATCTGCGAGTCCCATTCCTTAGGACAGCGCTCTTTGACATAAGCCTGAGTTTGGGGTTTCAGATCAGCGTGAGGGATAAACAATCTCTGAATCTGCTCAACTTTTTCTTTGTGGCAACTCTTGGCAAGTTCATCAACCATTTCGTTGCCTCGAATGCCTACATGGCTGGGAACCCAAGCAAAAACTATGTTGGAAACTGCTGCTACTAGTACTGCAGCAACGATGGCTATGACGAAAATTTTAGAATATTCAGGACATCAGTGCT
>JADBJO010003671.1:27500-37500 GCA_016801955.1 Conus betulinus | reverse complement strand
TGGTCGTGTTCGTGTGGTGGTGAACTTGTGTTGTTTATATTCGTTGGATTTAGCAGCCCCATGGATAAATTACTACAGCCTTGCCGCTTTCTATGTATCAGCTTAGTACTTTCCTTCAATAATTTTCACTTCAGTTGTAGTTTTCCCTATTTCTTTTCAGCCTGTGACCCTGACGTATCCTGACCCGTGGGTCTTGTTGACATTTGACTCGTGCGCATGTGCCTAAATTGCCTGAAGACCAGAGGAGTCTCTTAGTGGTCGGATCCCTAGAATTCAGACATTAATAATTGAAAGCAACCGACGGAAAATAATCAACATATAATAGCTATCAGGTAACAAAAAGTTCAAACCCATACTCTTATAATATGATCTGTGGGCAGCCATTACTTAGCAGACGATCCAGCCTCCCACTGTCGCCCCGTCCGCCTCACGCTCCACCCCCCCCCCCCCCCCCCCCCCCCCCCTCACCCCTCTCTAAGCAGAGAGCGACAGAGAAGGAACACGCGACCTCTCGAAACGGGACTGAGAGAGAGAGAGAGAGAGAGAGAGAGAGTATGCGTGCTTTTGTCTGTGTCTGTGTCTCAGTGTGTGTGTGTGTGTGTGTGTTGTGTGTGTGTGTGTGTGTATGTGTGTGTGTGTGTGTGTGTGTGTGTGTGTGCCACTGTCAGTATGTGTGCGCGCGCGCATTCTCTCGCACACATGTCTTTCTGTGAGTGAGTGTGCGTGCGTGTGTGTGTGTGTGTGTGTGTGTGTGTGTGTGTGTGTGTGTGTGTGCGTGCGTGCGTGTCCTCTGTGTGAGTGTGTGTGTGTGTGTGTGCGTGCGTGCGTGTGCGTGTGTGTGTGTGTGTGTGTGTGTGTGTGTGTACCACTGTAGACTGTATCTCCGTGCATGTACATCTTATTTCCTATATCTCAACCCCCACCAACATCCATCGATTGTCATCACGCCCTCCCCTTCCCCCCACCCCCCACCCCCACAGTCCCAGGTGAAGAAGACCCCGCACAAGCCATGCCTGGTCTTCGAAGGTCGCACCTGGACCTTCCAGGAGCTGGACCACTGGGCCAACCAGGTGGCCAGGGTCTTCCAGGACGCGGGGTTCGGACCCGGGGACACGGTGGCCCTCTTCATGGAGAACTGCCCTCACTACGTGGGCCTGTGGCTGGGGTTGTCCAAGGTGGGCGTGGTGACGGCTCTGCTCAACTTCAACGTGCGGCAGGATTCGCTGGCTCATTGTGTCGAGGCTTCGGACCCCAAGGCTTTGGTCTTCAGCGGGGAAATGGCTGAAGGTATGCAGGGGGGTGGGAGGGGGAAGGAATATTGGAGGTGGGGGGTGGGGTGGAAGGGAAGGGGGGTATGCACACGGTGGAGGAGGGAGGGAGGGAGTTGGGGAAGGAGTGGGGGGAGAAGGGTGTGGATTGTGTTGAGGTGAGGCGGGGTGAGGGACGCGTGTATGTATGCGCGCACTCAGACATGCGCTGCGCGCGTACGTGCTTGCGCACAGCTAGACTCGCAGTCGCGCGCGCGCGCGCGTACACACACACACACACACACACACACACACACACACACACACACACACACACACACACACACAACGCGCGTGCGCACGCACGCTAGCACGCAGTCATGCACGTACACACGTATGCATTCACACACTCAAACGACACGCATACACACACAGACACACACACACACACACACACACACACACACACACACACACACACACACACACACACACACACACACACACACACACACACACACACAAAAGCGCGTGCACACACACATAGGTCTACACATAACACACACACACACACACACAGCGGGGGGGGGGGGGGGGGAATGGGTCGGTAGCAAGTGGAACGAAAGGTAAGCGAACCGAAGTCCCCCGCTCATCACACCAGTTGAAATGCAGACATACGTCATAAACAACAGACGTGGAAACTGCCACAACATCACGCCCACATGGCTGTCAGCACACGTTGAGTGACGAAGAGAAACCCGCCCAGATGGCCGTCAGCACACAACGACACTCGGTGTGTGTGTGTGTGTGTGTGTGTGTGTGTGTGTGTGTGTGTGTGTGTGTGTGTGTGTGTGTGTGTGTGTGCGCGCATGCATGCGTGTGTGCGTGTGTGTGTGTGTGTGTAGTAGTAGTAGTAGTAGTAGTAGTAGTACTTTTCTTTAAACGTTTTTTTTCACTAATGTGATATTAGACGAAGAGAGAGGGAGGGAGGGAGGGAGAGAGAGAGAGAGAGAGAGAGTAGAGCCTAGGCCTATTCATGCATGCTGGAATGCGTGTTTAAATGTGTGTGCATAATATAAGACAGTATTAATAATTCAGCATTTTCACATTAGAGTAACTGTCTAACTGGACTACAAATTAAAGAAAAGATAACTTTAAAAGCGAACTCTAAGTCAAGGAAAATATCCGAAAGAGACATGCCTGATAATGACGGTAAGTATGCTTGAAGGGGCAAACAACCAAACAAGACATGAATGCTAGTTAATTTTTTCTCGCCACAAATACATTTTGCGTTATTACTGTACTTGGTTTTTAAAGCATCAAGTTTTATTCTATAGTATATAGAAATAAAATTTCTGTATTGATGCAAATTACTTATTCTAATATTAGGGTTATTAATACTGTTATTAATAAAGTGTGTGTGTGTGTGTGTGTGTGTGTGTGTGTGTGTGTGTGTGTGTGTGTGTGTGTGTGTGTGTGTGTGTTGTTGTTGTTTGTTATTGTTGTTGTTCTTTTGTTTAACGTCCTTCCACTAAAAGTGATTCAGACAAATGTGTGTGTGTGTGTGTGTGTGTGTGTGTGTGTGTGTGTGTGTCTGTGTGTGTGTATGTGTGTGTGTGTATTTGTGTGTGTGTGTGTGTGTGTGTGTGTGTGTGTTGTGTGCTCACAGCTGTGGCGGGCATCGTGCCGCTGTTGCCAGCAGACCTCCATCTGTTCTGCCTCGGCCCGATGACCAAGGGCACTGACCTCTCGCCCACTGACCTGGACCAGCTCCTGTCCACTGCCAGCCCCTCCCCTCCCCCTCCCCCCAGCCCCGGAACAGACTTTCAAAGGCAAGTGCTCCTCCACTCGATTTCGCTCTTACACACCTTCATCCCCCACCCCCCTTCCCCCATCTCCCTCAGTTTCACAGGCACGAATATCTCGTTTCTCTCTGTCTCCCTCACTGCGAAGTAAGCAAGCGCCCGTTTTAGGGACCGACAAGCCTACGTACCTTGAACTCAACGCATATGAATTCCCCTCCCGATAGTTCCTCACGAATTTCTCTATTTCATTACCAAAATCACAAATCTGAATAAAAAAAAAAAAATAAAGAGCAGAATTTCATGCCGAACGTGGCACTGATGGTTTGGGGCCGTACTGCAGTTGGGCCTTGATAGAACTGGGCCTTCAGGGAACTGGGATCCGGTGGTACTGAGGCCAAATGGTACAGGGCCCTAAAGGTACTGGGCTAGGCTCAAATGGAACTGTGACATAATGGCACTGGGCTCTAATGGTACCGGGCCCAATTGAAACCGAATTCATATTACTGGATACTACTGGAACTGGGCCACAATATAACCATGACTTAATGGTACAGGGCTCAAATGGTACTGGGCCCTATTAGAACTGTGATCTAATGATACGCGGCCCTAATGGAAGTGGATCCTAATGCAACCGTGATCTAATGATTAGGGGGCTCTAATGGTACTAGGCTTTGTTGGTGCGGAGCCCGAAGGGTACTGGGTCCTCGTGGAACTAGACCCAAATGGCACTGGGTGAGCTCTTCCATACAGTGCCATAATGGTCCTCGGTCCTAACGGAATGACCCTGAAATTATACTGTCTCATTCTTTTTATGAAAATTGCAGGGCAATTTTTTTCGAGAGCGTTAAAAGTATAACGAATGTGCTCTATTGTTGGACTTCTGTGAACTGAATTGATGACAATGGCAGTTTTGTGAGGGTGCTATGTTTCTGCTTGTTTAAAGCAATGGTTTACCTACAAAGAATGAAACATTAGAAATGAATATAAAACAACAACTCGCAACGCTGGGCCTGTGGAGTGGTATGTTCTCTTCTCCATGTAATTGTTTCCTCTGTTCCCTCCTTTCCTCTCTGTCAGAAAATTGCACGTTGTTTTGTTTTTGTCGCTTTTTATTTCCAAAATAACGTCTTCCCTGGGGAGGGGTGAAGGGAGGACACGACTGGGAGAAAGGGGGGGGGGGAGGAATACAAAAATCAAAGGGTGCAAACTGCATAGATGTACATGTTGTACTGAGATGTGGTTTGTATTTTCCTTCAGATTTTTGTTCCTTTTTTTTTTTTTGCCTTTTTTCCACACCGTTGTATGCGAAACGTCTTGAGCTCTTCCGTTTACGATGAAAGCGTTAATGTGAATCTTCAGCAGTAAGAGTAGTGGTCATATTATATTATTATTATTATTATTGTTATTATTATTATCATTATCATATCTATTAATTTTCTTGTTGTTGTTGTTATTGTTGTTGATGATGATGATAATGATGATGGTGATGTTATTCTTATCATTATTGATATTCTTATTATTATTTTCATTTTTGGCGGCGGGCTAACATTAAAATCTAAAATTGTTTTCATTATTTAAGGAACTGTTCTCCGTTTTTTTTGTCTTTTCATATACAAGTTTTTCCCTCTTCGCTTCTGGGATTTCATTGGTCGGTTGCTTTGTTTGTCAGTGAAAAACAATGCGCTGATGGTTGTTTTCCTAATGCGCTGATGGTTGTTCCCAAATTCTCAGATGGTTGTTCCCTAACGCTCTAATGGCTGTTCCCTAACGCTCTGATGGTTGTTTCCTTACGCTCTGATGGTTGTTTCCTCAGACAAACTGTTCTACGTGTACACCTCGGGCACGACAGGGATGCCCAAGGCAGCAGTGGTGACCCACACCAGGTACTTCCCCCCCAAGACACCGCATTCACAACGGCTTCTTCCCTCCCTTCCTCTCGTCCTTCTGTGGCTAGCACTCCGTGGAACCCTTACATGAGGCAGGGAACAGTAAGCAGAATATGATGAATAAGTGGGCTAACTCTCGCTCCCTGTTACGAGAGAATCACACGTCCATGAATGCCTTCTAGGCGTTTTGTGTCGTAAACAACAGTCGTTTGGAGTTTTTGAGGGGCGCGTAATTTACATCATAATGGGAGAAAGAGTTAAGATACTTTCCGTTAGTTACTGGTTTACTACCCCTTGCGTCATGTAAGGTTTCCTTTCATGCCAATCGAATCGAAATGCCATTTATTTGTTTCTGTTCGTCCGTGTGTTTGACTGTAACTGAAATAAAAAAAAAGAATGTGCCAGTTTGAATAAACGTGATCGTGAATTTATATTTGTTCATTTCTCCAGTTTTGGTTGCTCTGTAAATGTGTCAGGTATAGGGTATATGGGCAAGTTTTGATGATTTTTTTCCTTCGGGGAGAGAGCACACGGGGTGGTGGGGGGGGGGGGGGGGGGGGGGGGGGGGGGGAGGGGAAGGGGGGGGGGGGGGGGAAGACATCACTTTCTGTGTTCTGTGTGTTTCGTGCTGGCATTTCTGTCAGACGATTGTATGTCGTAAGCAACATTCGTTTGGAGTTGTGGGCATGTAATTATCATAATGGGAACAAGAGTTACTGTTTTTTTTGTGTGTTTATTTAGTACCCAGAGCTTCTTCATTAGTGAAATGCAAGTGTGTGCGCGACCGTTTTGAGAAACCACCATTGAAATAACCACATTCGGTCTCCGGGAAAGATGTCAAAACGACACCAGTGTGCATATTATAAATTCAAGCCATCCATACGATCAGTGTGCAATGGCCTCTCTCTCTCCCAAAGGATGAAGTGGTACTCAACGTTCAAACAAGATTTTTTTTTTTATGCGTGCTTTAATGTAAGGGACCTCGGTTTAGAGGATGGGGGTTGGAGTATGCAGCGCTAGCCAGACTCAAGACCCATCTGGAATGACAGAAACATGGTCAATTCTAAGATCAGACTGATGCGCTCCCTGGTCATTGCTGTGTTTCTCTGTGTCTGTGAGACGTGGACTCTGATAGCTGAACTTGAGAGAGAGGGATTCAGGCATTAGAGATGAGATGCTTCCGCAAGATCCACGGCATCTCATACGAAGACCACATATCCAACTTGGAGGTCCAGGCCAGAGTAAGGCAAGCCATTGGACCATACGAAGACCTGTTGTCCACATTAAAAAGAAGGAAAATGAGATGGTATGGTGATGTATCAACATCAACAGGACATGCCAAAACCATTCTACAAGGAACAGTGCGAGAAAGCAGAAGGAGAGGAAGACAGAGAAAGAGATGGGTGGACAACAAGATCAGTGCATGGACACACTCAGCAACTATTTGAGACCGTCTTTGCCTTAACTAGGCTGACCCAGGAGAAAGGTTGACGGTGAGGAAAGACCCACTGACCACAGGGAAAGTCCTGTTGACAGTGGGAAAGACTACAACTTTGGATTCTCTCTTGAGGGCACATAAGACTGTATGGCGAAAGCTTGGCTGTGTCTGGAGTGGCACTGTCTTCATCTGTCCGTGGGCAGGGGTGGTTGGGTCTGTGGGGTGTGCTCGACAGCTGGAAGGTGGTGTTTTTTTCGCTGGTGGGCTCTGCAGTCATGAAATACGGGCTGGTACACCCATGGGGATGCTACTTTAAGGCTGTTACGAGTTGCATCATGTAGTCTGATTTACCTCTGTTCAGGAACAGTTATGTCCCTTGATATCTTAATGGAGTGTCCTGCGCGTGCCTGTACCCATCGTCAACACAGTGTAGGCCTCCAAGGTGGTACAGGAATGCTCTAATCCCAACGGTCTTCAAGACTCCGGGATAGATGAAGGTGAAAAAGTGAAACTGGAAGTATGCACGCATTGAACTCCGAAAAGAACATCTCTTCTAATCTGTCTGGTGTGGGCATGAGCCCGGGGTTTGGGAGCAAGAGTCAAAGCTTTAGTCACTAGGCCAACCAAGCTCTCTCTCCTCCAGCCGCCCCCCCCCCCCCCCCCCCCCCCCCCCCCCCCCACCCCCCCTCCCCTCCATCTTACCTTCTCTTTGATTCCCTCCCAGAATTAACGGCGGTTTCAGTTTTCTTGAAAATAAAACTCTCGCGCTAGGCAACATGGGCTGTTCAGCCTGCAAAGGGACACAACCTCTGACAACATGTGTTGGAAAGAAGAATTGAACACCTTACTCGCTTGTCTCCCTTTCTATGTTCATAAAATAATTATCGGTGTGACGTCTGTTGAAATCGTTCTCATCCATGTATGTTGTGTCTCAGATTTTTCTACATGTCTTACGGCGTGAACCAGTTCTACAACATCCGCCCTAGTGACGTCATCTACGTGACGTTGCCGCTGTACCACACGGCTGGCGGGATTCTAGGGGTGGGGCAGATGATTCTGTGTGGTGCCACCATCGTTCTCCGCAGAAAATTCTCCGCCAGCCATTCTGGACGGACTGTGTCAAGTACCGCTGCACGGTGAGTCAGAGGTTTGAAGCCCAAACAGCTGAGGAGGTTTGGGGACTCCCTGGTGCATGCCATGTGATGAACTTCTCACTGTGGTCACATGCGTTTTGGGGATTTACATGACGTTTGAGATGTATACGTTCGACAGGCTACATGAAGACCTTGTTTAGATCTTTTAGAAAAAAATCGTGTTTTTTTTTAAGTTTCTAAAGGAGATGAGTGTTTTTAAATCTAGCCTAGGATTTTGTCGAAATCAGAACCAGTTTGTAAACATATATACATGCACGCGCGCTTGTGTGTGTGTGTGTGTGTGTGTGTGTGTGTGTGTGTGTGTGTGTGTGTGTGCGGGCGCGCGCATGTGTGCGTGTGTGTGTGTTTTGAAATGAAGTGGTTGATTGATATTAATAACAAACATATATGGAATCGCATGTGGCAGTCTTGACATGGCCCTTTTGGTCGGCTGGGCCATAAACAACATGAACTGAATTAACCATGAAGGCCACTGGATCTGTTGGATCAGAATAGACCTAACTGAAAACCACAGCAGTGATTCAGCAGCTTGGCAGTGTCTCCGGGAGTGGGTTGTCCAATGGCGAATCACTTCACTGACTGGTTCCTGTGAATTAGTGGTATTGCGGCGACGATAGGGTGTGGATGCTTGGAGGGGAGGGGGGGGGGGGAGGAAGATATGGGGTGAGGGAGGGGCAGACGAGGGGATCCCTTCCTTCTTCTCTTCTTCCACCTCCTGTTCCTCTCTCTCCCTCCCTTCTCCATCGAATCTGTCTTATTTGCCTTCTGTGCCCTTCTACCCATCTCCCTCATCCTTCATCAATCCCCATCCTCCTCCTCCTCCTCCTCCTCCATCTCCCATCCCTCAGTTTCCCCTCTACCTCCTTCATCTCCTTCTTATTCTTCCCACTTTTGCCTCCTTCCTCCTCCTCTCCTCCTCCGCGTTCTTCGATCTCCACCTTCTTCCTCCACCACCTCCTCCACCTACACCATCTTCCATCCACAAATTTCCCCTCTGCCTGCCTCCTCCACCAACGTTGTGTCCTCCTGCACCTCCTCCTCCTCCTCCTTCTGCGGCAGGTGGGCCAGTACATAGGAGAGATCTGTCGGTACCTGCTGGCCCAGCCGGCTCGGCCTGAGGAGCAGCAGCACCGTGTGCGCCTCATGTTTGGCAACGGGCATCAAGCCGCACATCTGGCGCCAGTTCCAGGACAGGTTCCACGTGCCCCTGATCGGGGAGTTCTACGGGGCCACCGAAGGCAACTGCAACATCGGTGAGAGGCTTGGGTTGGCGGGGTGGTTTGCTGATTGGCGAGTCCTAGGGAGGGACTATAGGCAACTGCAACCTCGGTGAGAGGCTTGGATTTGCGGGGTAGTTTGCTGATTGGGGTGTTCTAGGGAGAAACTAAAGGCAGACGAAGCTTTTGTGTGAGAGGCTTGGATGCGTGGGTTAGCCTGCTGATTGAGAAGTTCTAAGGAGCCGCTGAAGACAACTACATCATCAGTGAGAAGCTTAGATTCGTGAGTTAGTTTGCTGATGGATGAGAGTTCTAGAGAGAGACTAAAGGCAAATGCAGCATTGGTGAGGGGCTTGGTTCGCTGGGTTCATTTGCTGGTAAGTGAGAGTTCTAGCAATGTGTTTAAGGCACCTTCAGATTCCGTCATAGCTTGGATTAGTAGGTTGATTTGCTGATGGTGGGTGGGGGTGGGGGTGGGGGGCGTAGAGAGGGACTAAGTTAAGTGCAGTATTCGCGAGAGGCTTGGATTGGTGGGTCATTTTGCTGATAGGGGAGTTTGAGAGAGGGATTTTAAGGCAGCTACAGCATTGGTGAGAGGCTTTGACAGGTGGGTTAGTTTGGTAATTGGGGAGTCTAGGGATGGATTTGTGGCAACTGCAACATTTGTAAGAGGCTTGGATTGGTGGGTTGGTTTGTTGAATGGGAAGTTCTACTGAAGGCAACGGCAGCATGAGTGAGAGCATGGACGTGTAGGTTAGTCTGCTGATCGGAGAGTTCTTAGGAAGGACTGGAAGCCACTGCAGCGTTCATTAGAGGCTTGGATTGGGTGGGTTAGTTTCCTGATAGGTGAATGCTGGACTAAACTCAAATGGAACATCGGTGAGAGGCTTCGATCAGCGGGGGTGGTTTGCCTGATAGGGAGGAATTTAAGACAGCTGCAGTATTGGTGAGAGGTTTGGATTAAAAAAAAATTATTTTGGTTGGGTGATTCCTGACTTCGTGTAGTGTTTTGTGTATGAGGGGCTCTTTTTGGGAGGTGCTCTCTGATGCTTCTAAGGGCAGTGTAACGTTGGGAGAGCTGGATGTATGTATCAGTTGCGTTGTGTAGTTGTCAGAGGGGTATCCTGTGGAATCTCTAACGCGTTACACTGGTGATAGACGTGTTTTAGATGTCCAGTATTCGGGAGTTCTTTTAAACTTACGAGGGCAGCTGCACCATTTGTAAAAGGCGAAGGTTTGTGCATTAGATGCAA
>JADBJO010003671.1:12500-17500 GCA_016801955.1 Conus betulinus | reverse complement strand
CCACACGCGCTCAGTGACTAGTGTTCTTTACGGAGTGCTCACATCTAGAATGATGCAGATATGATAACTACTCACTGTCACAATTCACGTCGATGTGGTCTGGTTTCTGGAAGATCCAAACTTGACATAGGCCGGTCATGTGCACACGCACACACAAAAAAAAGAAAGAAAGAAAAAAAAAATAGAGAGAGAGAGAGAGAGTGAGAGAGAGACGGACGCAAGTGTTCTTTTTAGCATCGACCCAATAATGTTACTCCACTTTTGAGGTGATTACACAGTCTGTCGTCCTTGGAAAGGGAAAGCCGCTCGAAATATTGGATTATATTTTTTTACATTGCTTATTTTGTTCTCTCTCATATATATATATATATATATATATATATATATATATATATAGTGATAAACAACAAGCTGTCAACACCGCCCACAGAGTTCATTTTTTTTGTCCAAGCTTTCGCCAAAAGGCTTCTTCAGGAACCGATGCTACTTGCGTCTGTATATATATATATATATATATATATATATATATATATATATATATATGTATATATGATGTGTGTGTGTGTGCGTATGTATATCTGTGTGTGTGTGTGTGTGTGTAAAACGGAGCAGAAATACGTTGCCAGTTAGATGAACGCGTGGGAGGGTTTTTTGTTTTGTTTTGTTTTGTTTACTGAGTCAGCTTGTTTTATCGGTTTTAAGTGTGTCAGTGCGTGAAATTTTGTGTTCTAAACTGTTGTATGTTATACATTTTATATAAGCCAACTGTGTGTCGTATGTTTGTCATTCTTCAGCCCAAATAATTATGGCCTCTCGTGGCAGGGTGAGCGAAGAAAACAAGAGTTGTCGCTCTTTACCCCGATAAAAGTTAATTCTCTTTGTGCACGTTGTGAACGAGCATGAAAGACTTCTGTATGTTCGGTTTGGTTATAGCAAGTCGGAAGAGAGAGAGAGAGAGAGGGAGAGAGAGAGAGACAGACAGAGACAGAGAGAGACAGAGGTGAGGGAGGCAAGTAATTTTCGTTTTATGCAGGGCTTTTTTTTCCCCCCCTTTTTTTTCTTCTTTTTGTGCCGGTGCTAACAGCATTAAGGAAAAACTGCCATAAAGCATATGGTTGAAATTTTACCAAAATGATCTTTTAGACACCTATACTCTCTCTCTCTCTCTCTCTCTCTCTCTCTCTCTCTCTCTCTCTCTCTCACACACACACACACACACACAGGAACGCGCGAACACACACACACATACGCACGCACGCACGTTTTAATGTATTATTATTTTTTGTTGTTGTTTGTTTTTGGGTTTTTTTGCTTGCTTGTTTTTGTTTTTTCCCCTACAGGAATGAGTGACGGGGGGGGGGGGGGGGGGGGGGGGGGGGGGGGGGCAGGGCACAGAGAAACCATAAAGAACAAACAACAAAACAAAACGAAAAAAAAAAACTCGGATGACACTTCAGTTAGTTTACCCGCCGGTCTTACGTTTTCTTTTTTTTCCTTTTTTTTTCTGTGTTTTTCTTTTTGTTTGATAGGGGGGGGGGGGGGGCGTTTTTCTTTCTTTTTTTTTATTGGCTTGTTTTTTGTTCTTTTTTGTTTTTTGTTCTGCTTTTCTTTCTGCGATTGGAACTGGCATCGTTCTGAAGCACATCACCTCTGAAGCCCCCCCCCCCCCCCCCCCCCCCCCCCCCCCCCCCTCCGGTCTTCTTCCCCACTTCCAGTCTCTCCATGTACGTATAATCCGCCACTGACCTGAAACTGTGTGTTAGATGTCATTGCTGAAAGAAAGACTTGTTTATAGTAGCGTTCCAATCTTATCGCGAGAAAAAACACATTTTACCGAGAAAATACGTATCCCAGAAAGAAATAGACAATTATTTCCCCATGATATCCGTCTACACGCGATGCTTAGCTACTGAAAACTTGTTTTCCTGGAATAAATAATTGTTTTCCAGTGAAAAAAACAATTTCCCAGGGGTAATTTTTCGTTGGGGAAAATAACTCCCCCCCACCCACCCACCCCCGCCGAGTAACATCCTTTTGAACTCAATACGCTCTCGTTGCATTGTTTCGCCGTTGTTGTTTTTTGTTTGCTTGTGCTTGTTTTTTTTCTTGCTTTTTTTAAACTGTGTGTGTTCATATGCGTCGTTTTGCATTTCGTCTGTTTTTTCTCCGTTTTAATTAAGTTACTTTCTGTAATTAACAAATCAATAAAATTAGAGAGAAAAAGAAAGAAAGAACTGATTTCTTTCCAAAGGCTTCATAGTTGTTCTGTTTGTGGTGGTGATCACGGTTTTTGTTTCTTCTCTCTCTCTCTCTCTCTCTCTCTCTCTTGCACTGAACTGTATTCATTCGGTACGGCTGTGTTTTGGTTAAGCTCCAACAAACTGCTTAATTAATACCTATTGGGGCCGAGTATTGACTTCAGATTTTGTAGAGAAGTGTGTGTAGTGCCATGCCTTCCGGACATCTTGATTTCCGGCCACGTTGTGGTTCTTTTGTGCCAGTATTTGTGGCTTTTATGTTGAAAAGGGCCAGAAATCGAGCCGCCATGAGAGAAAAAACAGTGAGACTCAAGACTGTTGTGGACGGTGTCATTTTTTTGGTTCCCTCCTGTCGCTCTTGTTCTGGGGCAATTTTTTATTGCAATGTGGTGATGTGGAGCAACCCGGGGGGCGAGTGGTGACCGCAGGGATAGCGTGGACAAGCCCCGTACGTCTTCCAGCACACCGGGAGCTACGCCACCACCCAGCATCCCTCAAATCTTGATTTAATGTCCTTGCTTCAGACTTTGAACACGAAGTTTGACGAGATGAAAGGCGACATGAAGGATCTGCGGGATGGATACGCTGCACTGCTTGGGGAATTGAAATCCCTGAGACAGGAGGTGACGGAGCTGCGACGGGAAAACGAAGACCTCCGAAACAGCAATGACGCCCTGAAGAAAAGAATTGATTCCTTGGAACGGAAAACGGACGACTTGGAAGGCCGATCGAAACGGAACAATTTGATTTTTCACGGACTTGCTCGGAAACCCAACGAAACTCAGCAGGAGTGTGAAGCCGTGGTCCACGACTTCATCACAGACACTCTGGAGCTTGCTGGTGACTTTCCTTTCGATCGTGTACACCGCCTGAATTCGAGACCCGACTCTCCAGTGATAGGTTGTTGCACGTTCTTCAAGGACAAAGAAAGGATTCTGAAAGCAAGATACAAACTGAAAGGGTCACAGGTGTTTTTAGGTGAGGACTTTTCTTTCAGAGTGAGAGAGGTGAGGAGGAAATTAACGCCTCATTTGAAAAAGGCCAGAAGCGAAGGAAAACGTGCAACCATGGTCTTTGATCACCTGTATTGACGGCAAGAAGTACGGTCTTGACGGTGGGGATGGATCCAGCCTCAGGGAAATTGTATAGGGGGGTGGCCGCCCTGAAGTGACACCGGTTACGTTTCACGGGTGCAGGCAAACTTCCCGTGCGGAGCAGGTTGTGTGCGACACTGACAGTGACCCGACCCCGGTGAGCGATCTCTTTGGTTGTGACATTGTAAACATTGGTTCCGCGGAGGCTCGGGGGGATGAATGTTTTCGTACTATAACAGAAGAGAGTAATCGCATTAATCAGCTTTCAGATATTTCTTTTGATCATGACGTGATTTGTGTTAATGATAGTGAACATTTAACATGTATACCGTTGTGTGCTGATTTTGTCACTCCTCGATCGGAAAACAGGACACTTTATATTTAGAACAGAGGCAGTTATCAACAGAAGCACGTGGCACTGACGAGGATAAAAAGATAGGGGGCTGTCTCAAAAGAACAATTGTAACGAAGAAGACTGTGTTTGATCATGTTAATTTGCATGTGAGGAATCCGTCAGTCTATGTGCACGAAAGTGGTGATGAAAATTGTAACGAAAGTACACCTGCTCTGTATATTGATGGAATTTATGTTGATGAAATGCATGTTGAGGAAATTTATGGAAATAATAAATATTCAAAATCTTTTAAATTTTTGCACTGGAATATAAATGGGATTCTCTCTAAAATTCACAATAAAAGGTTTCTCTCTTATTTGTTTCACTTTGACTTTGTCTGTCTCGTTGAGACGTTTGTGGAAAATCTTGAATTCAGCGTGTTTAACAGGCTATACTGTGTTTCATAAGCCTGCTATCAAGTTTTCAGGTCAAGGCAGACGCTCTGGGGGCTTGTTTTGTTTGATTAAGAATGACTTTGTGCCTTATGTTAGAGAGCTCCAAATGAATTGTTCCAATGCTCTTTTTTATTTTGATTGACAAGACTTTGTTTGGTTTAACAGAGGATGTGTTATATGTTTGTTCATATGTGCCACCTGAAGGTTCACCATATTACGCTTATTTTGACGTTGATAATGGCATTCTTTCTCTTGAAGAATGTCTTACTGATTGCATGCTTGATTTGAATGATGTGCACATAATCTTGTCAGGTGATCTGAACAGCAGAACAGCTAATGTTTCTCAAGATATTTTTGACATGTATGATACTTACAGTTTTGAATTTGATAGTTGCTCTGATTACTTAGAAGAAAGGAAATCTTCAGACAATGTACTGAATAATATGGAAAATGTTTGTTAAATATGTGTACTCGTTGGGATTGTATATACTAAATGGAGTATGTAATGGTGATCTTGATGGGCACTATACGTATATTTCAGACTCTGGGTGTAGTGTAAACGACTATTTTCTGATTTCTCGAAATCTACTCTCAGTTGTTTTGCCTTCTTGTAATTTAATTGTTTCAGAGAGGTTAGAATCTGACCATTTACCTGTCGAATTTCATTTTGGAATGCCTAAAAACTTAACGCTGTGTCTTTAAGGCTTGAAAATCACTATGAGGTGATTGAAAAAGTTTTGTGTGGAACCCTTCTTTTGAACCAACGTACGTCCATACAATGCAGTCGGTTGAAGTATTATCATTACTCGATGATGCTATAAATATGATTGATCGTGATTGTAATGAAGCCTTGAATATG
>JADBJO010003671.1:0-2500 GCA_016801955.1 Conus betulinus | reverse complement strand
CACACACACCACATTTACACACGCACACACACACACTTACACACATTACACTTACACACACACACACACACACACACACACACACACACACACACACACAACACACACACACACACACACACACACACACACACACACACACACATTTAAGAAAACATTATGAACAGAATACCAACGTTTTTCATTCAAAGCAAAGAAGCATAATAACACACCAAAATACGCGCGCACACATACACATACACACACAAGCGCACACATGCGCGCGCGTGCGTACTCACGCACATACACATACACATACGGACGCGCGTGCCCGCGCGCACACACACAAAAGTACGCACTTACATAAATACACAAATACACGCATCTCAATACGAACACAGGGTACAGTGGAGGGTGGACATGTATCTCACCATGACTCCCTGTCCAAGACCATTCTACAGGGTACAGTGGAGGCAGGGTGGACATGTATCTCCCCATGACTCCCTGTCCAGGACCATTCTACAGGGTGCAGTGGAGAGCAGATATCCCAGAGGCAGTTTTAGAGAGGTCTCAGATGGACAACACAAGAGGACAGGACAGCTGAGAACACTTCTGGCCTGTTGCGCATGATTAAGGACAATGAGCAGAAGAAAACCCCTGACTGCCTGAACGTCCATGGCAGCAATCTCACCACCTTCTGTTCAGAGACAATGAGAAATACGGAAGAGTTTCCCCTCTGGAAGTTGACTGCAGTTGGCAGATCGACAGGCACAGCAAAACGCAGTAAACCACAGGCACAGAAAAATAGCGCTGTCAGTAGAAAGAAATCCAAGCATGGGGTGACATGCGGTACACTCAGTAAAAGTGGCCACATACTGGAAAAGGGTAAAGCTAGCTGAATGGACCAATGGATTGAGCTAACAGCACGATACGCGCATAAATGTAGTCAACCGTAGGGAAAACGTAGTTTGATTTGAACTGATCAGGGCAAAAGCACAACACATGCAGCAACAAGTGTAAAACGTGGGTAATCGGCTGAACAGGCTAAGAGTGAAAGCACGACTCGCACATATGTAGCAAAATGTGTACAAAGACGTAATTTCAAAGGTAGGTAACTGCAGGCAAAAAATTTAAACAAACAAACAAACAAAAACTTAAAGAGGATCTAGTATTCCGCCGGACGAAAAGGACAAACAAATTACTTACAAGACAAAAAACAGGCCGCGTTTCGACCTTTGGTCTTATTCAGGAAGACAAACAACATGCAAGACAACGAAGGATAGATGGATTTCGGGCTCCATTTGAGGGGGAGATGAGTAAATTTGTTCCTTCTTCGTTTTCATTGTCTTGAATGTTGTTCGTCTTGGAACAGTAAATCTTCCTTAAAGTAGAAAGACGTAGTTCTGTTTGAAACCAGACCTAAGGTTACTAACCTACTGAAGCAAACATGCGCTGTAACAACAGCAAACGAAACAGGAACAAACAAGGAGAGCTTGCTGAAGGGACATAGGGCAAGGTGTGGCATTACCTACGCAGCAAAAGTAGCAAAACAGCAGAGAAAGGAGGGGGGGGGGGGGGGGGGGGTGGGTGAGGGGGGGGGGGGCAGAGGGGGGGAGGAGGGATCAGACCAAAGGACCCCTTTGAAACCACGTCTGTGTTTTGGCATGAGACAAGTCTATTTGGCAGTGAAAGAAGAAATACGGTTGCAAACATGAGAGATCAAGTTTTTCCATCCTGTAGACTAGAGGGGTTTAGTTTACCATGCAAATTCAGTGGCCCGGTCTCCTTCATCTGCACAATAATTAGCATTCGCTCTGCCAAGAAAAGGAATTCGTAAGGATCTGGTTCACACCCGCGGATGAAGAAAGAAGGAACGTTTGCGTTTTCAACACGAGATTTGAACCAGTGACGCCGTGACAAAATGAGTGTGCTTGAATGTGGCTTTTACTTGTAGACTCTCCCCCCCCCACACCTCCTCTCCCCCCCCCTCCACTTCCCGGACGTTCTCTTCACACACCAAACGACCTGCTCTCTACCCCCCCCCCCTCTCTCTCTCTCTCTCTATCTCACACACACACACACACACACACACACACACACACACACACACACACACAGCAAAGAGCCGACAGAGAGGACAGACAGGCAGGCCGACAGACAGAGAGCAGACGGAGGATAGGACAGAAAGACGGACAGACAGACGGACATAAAAAAAAACAGGGACGCTGAGAGAGAGGAGAGTGAGGGGATTACAGTGGGCGGTGGAGGTGGGGTGGAGAGGCACAACAAAGAGGAGAGGAGGGTGTGTGTGTGTTTAGAGACAGAACATCGGATACGGCGGCCACAGGACAGGCACACAGAGACAGGAAAAACAGACAAATGCACAAGACGACGAGAACAGACAAACCCATAGATGAGAAAACAAACCACAGAGACTGGGAACAGAACGAGCTCAACAGAGACTAGAGAACACGGACCAACACACAGAGAAGAGCAGAAACAGCCCGCAGAGCCAGCAACA
>JADBJO010003670.1:217500-233429 GCA_016801955.1 Conus betulinus | reverse complement strand
CTCTTTCTGGGCATTAAGAATTTGAAACTGATGGTGACTACCTGACAATTCTAAAGTTCTAGCTTTGGCATAAGTTTAGCCTTAGCTCTAGATTCTTTTTATATTTAGAAGAACTTAGTACTTTTTTTCACCTTTTTCTATCCCGTTCATCCTAGAGCGTACCTGAGCACTTTGTGTTTTTTCTTGCTCAAATAAATCATACTGCAGCCTAAGCTGTTCACGTTTTTTAATAGCCTCCAAATTGTGCGGATCTTTTGCAAACAAAGAATCAAAACGCTGTAAATCAGCCTGTAAACTCGTGAGTTTATTCTTTCTATTTACTGCTCTTTATTTACTGTATTGTAAAGTTTCCTTTTTAAGTTCTTATTTAAGCAGCTCCCATTTCATATCGTGTGTTAAATTTGCATTGGCTGTATCCAAGTCAAAGGTTTTTGATTACTCCATTGATCTTATCAATGCATTGTTTTTCTTTTAATAGTGCATTATTAGCTTTCCAGTAGCTTGGTCCACGCTCCACATTACAGCTCTTCAAAGTTACATATACACCCCTATGATCAGACTGGCGAAAAGCACTAATGTTACATTCAAGCACAGCATAAATAACATTCAGTAATATGTAGTCTAAACGTCTTGCGATAAAGACGCCTTTTCACCACACGAGACCAGGTAAATTCTTTTTTCGTCGATGTTGAACAGTCGCCAGGCATGATATAGGTCACAGAGTTCTGCTAAATTCTGAAAGCTTTGAACAACACTCTCGGGGGTGTTTTTCACCAGAGATGATATCCAATTCATTATCCATTACTGTATTGAGGTCACCACAGACTACTAGTTTTTCACAATCAAGTTATTCAAAGTATTAACCGTGGTGTTTTTACAAAATTTTCTACTTCCCGTGTTCTGTTTGGAACATAGACATTACAAATATAAATTTCATCCTCAGTAAGTATCACCTTTACTTTAATGCAACGTTCGCTCGAGTATTCATCTTCCCATTCGTATGGGAATTGTTTACGAAACAAGATCAACTGACCTTTACTTCTAGCTGATCCTTCGGCATACACCAGATCCCCGCCCCATTCCTTCCTCCATGAACCTATTACAGCTTCAGTAACGTATGTTTCTTGCAAACAGATGACATCGTAATAATTTTTTGAAAATTTTCTAAACAGACTTTTTCTTTTAGTATTACTTCTTAGTCCATAAACATTTAATGACATAATACTGAATATAGCCATTAGGGCAGTCCTAAAGCAGAACAATGGTCAAACATGAGGGAGACGGAGTGTAGAGACAAAATCATTCCTGTATGCTAGCGACGTCATCCTGATCGCTGTGCTCATGGTCGCCATCAAAGACGCCCTCTGCTGCCGTCCTGGAATGCTTCGCTGGTCTAGCGGATCTGTGGTAGTGCTCTCTGTCTCTGTCCACTGAGCGACGTCGTTTGCTACTGTCCGAACGATCGATGATCGCGACACTGCTGAAGCCGACCAGAGAGCTCTGACGCTCCGCTCTCCTCCTTCTCTCCCTGCCCAGCCCACTCTTAGACTTCGGGGCTTTCGCTGACTGTTGGCGGCGCCATGGGGGTCGAGCTGACTGGCTTGAAGTGAACGATGACGGTGGAGGGTCAGAGGCTGACTTGGAGGGGGGAGTGTCAGAGGCTGTCTTGGAGGGGGGAGGGTCAGAGGCTGTCTTGGAGGGGGGAGGGTCAGAGGCTGTCTTGGAGGGGGGAGGGTCAGTGGGCTGTCTTGGAGGGGGGGGGGAGGGTCAGTGGCTGTCTTGGAGGGGGGAGGGTCAGAGGGCTGTCTTGGGAGGGGGGAGGGTCAGAGGCTGTCTTTGGAGGGGGGGAGGGTCAGAGGCTGTCTTGGAGGGGGGAGGGTCAGAGGCTGTCTTGGAGGGGGGAGAGGGTCAGAGGCTGTCTTGGAGGGGGGAGGGTCAGAGGCTGTCTTGGAGGGGGGAGGGGTCAGAGGCTGTCTTGGAGGGGGGAGGGTCAGAGGCTGTCTTGGAGGGGGGAGGGTCAGAGGCTGTCTTGGAGGGGGAGGGTCAGGCTGTCTTGGAGGGGGAGGGTCAGAGGCTGTCTTGGAGGGGGGGAGGGTGTCTTGGAGGGGGGAGGTCAGAGGCTGTCTTGGAGGGGGGGAGGGTCAGTGGCTGTCTTGGAGGGGGGAGGGGGTCAGGAGGGGGGAGGGTCAGAGGAGGGGGGGGAGGGTCAGTGGCTGTCTTGGAGGGGGGAGGGTCAGTGGCTGTCTGGAGGGGGGAGGGAGGGTCAGAGGCTGTCTTGGAGGGGGGAGGGTCAGAGGGCTGTCTTGGAGGGGGGAGGGTCAGAGGCTGTGTCTTGGAGGGGGGGAGGGTCAGAGGCTGTCTTGGAGGGGGGAGGGTCAGGGCTGTCTTGGAGGTCTTGGAGGGGGGAGGGTCAGAGGCTGTCTTGGAGGGGGAGGGTCAGAGGCTGTCTTGGAGGGGGGGGGGGAGGGTCAGAGGCTGTCTTGGAGGGGGAGGGTCAGAGGCTGTCTTGGAGGGGGGAGGGTCAGTCAGCTGCTGTCTGGAGGGGGGAGGGTCAGAGGCTGTCTTGGAGGGGGGAGGGTCAAGGCTGTGGCAGGCTGTCTTGAGAGGGGGGAGGGTCAGAGGCTGTCTTGGAGGGGGGGGGGGGGAGGTCAGAGGCTGTCTTGGAGGGGGGAGGGTCAGGGTCCGAGGCTGTCTGGAGGGGGAGGGGGTCAGAGGCTGTCTTGGAGGGGGGGAGGGTCAGAGGCTGTCTTGGAGGGGGGAGGGTTAGAGGGGAGGGGGAGGGTCAAGGGCTGTCTTGGAGGGGGGAGGGGGAGGGTCAGAGGCTGTCTTGGAGGGGGGAGGGTCAGAGGCTGTCTTGGAGGGGGGGGGGCAGGGGTCAGGCTGGCTGTCTTGGAGGGGGGAGGGTCAGAGGCTGTCTTGGGGGGGAGGGGGGAGGGTCAGAGGCTGTCTTGGAGGGGAGGGTCAGAGGCTGTCTTGGAGGGGGGAGGGTCAGAGGCTGTCTTGGAGGGGGAGGTCAGAGGCTGTCTTGAGAGGGGGGAGGGTCAGTGGCTGTCTTGGAGGGGGAGGGTCAGGGTCTTGGTCTTGGAGGGGGAGGGGTCAGTGGCTGTCTTGGAGGGGGAGGGTCAGAGCTGTCTTGGAGGGGGAGGGGGAGGGTCTTGGAGGGGGGGAGGGTCAGAGGCTTGGAGGGGGGAGGGGGGGAGGGTCAGAGGTCAGGGGGGCTGTCTTGGAGGGGGGAGGGTCAGGGGCTGTCTTGGAGGGGGGAGGGTTCAGTGGCTGTCTGGAGGGGGGGGAGGGTCAGTGGCTGTCTTGGAGGGGGGAGGGTCAGAGGCTGTCTTGGAGGGGGAGGGGGGTCAGAGGCTGTCTTGGAGGGGGAGGGTCAGATGGCTGTCTTGGAGGGGGAGGGGTCAGAGGCTGTCTTGGAGGGGGGAGAGGGTCAGAGGCTGTCTTGGAGGGGGAGGGGTCAGGGGCTGTCTTGGAGGGGGGGGGTCAAGGCTGTCTTGGAGGGGGGAGGGTCTGGAGGCTGTCTTGGAGGGGGGGAGGGTCAGTGGCTGTCTTGGAGGGGGGAGGGTCGAGGCTGTCTTGGAGGGGGGGGGGAGGGTCAGAGGCTGGTCTCTGGAGGGGGAGGGTGGCTGTCTTGGAGGGGGGGGGGGGGAGGGTCAGGGTGGCTGTCTTGGAGGGGGGGGGTCAGAGGCTGTCTTGGAGGGGGGAGGGTCAGTGGCTGTCTTGGAGAGGGGGGGGGGTCAGAGGCTGTCTTGGGGGGGAGAGGGTCAGAGCTGTCTTGGAGGGGGGAGGGTTCAGAGGCTGTCTTGGAGGGGGGGGGGGGTCAGAGGCTGTCTTGTCTTGGGGAGGGGGAGGGTCAGAGGGCTGTCTTGGAGGGGGGAGGGTCAGAGGCTGTCTTGGAGGGGGGAGGGTCAGAGGCTGTCTTGGAGGGGGGGAGGGGCAGAGGGCTGTCTTGGAGGGGGGAGGGTCAGGGCTGTCTTGGAGGGGGGAGGGTCAGAGGCTGTCTTGGAGGGGGGAGGGTCAGAGGCTGTCTTGGAGGGGGGGGTCAGGGCTGTCTTGGAGGGGGAGGGTCAGTGGCTGTCTTGGAGGGGGGAGGGTCAGTGGCTGTCTTGGAGGGGGGAGGGTCAGAGGCTGTCTTGGAGGGGGAGAGGGTCAGTGGCTGTCTTGGAGGGGGGAGGGGTCAGGGGCTGTCTTGGGAGGGGGGAGGGTCAGAGGCTGTCTTGGGAGGGGGGAGGGTCAGTGGCTGTGTTGGTCTGGGGGGGTCAGGGCTGTGAGGGGAGGGTCAGAGGCTGTCTTGGAGGGGGGAGGGTCAGTGGCTGTCTTGGAGGGGGAGGGTCAGTGGCTGTCTTGGAGGGGGGTCAGGGCTGGTCAGTGGGCTGTCTTGGAGGGGGGGGAGGTCAGAGGCTGTCTTGGAGGGGGGAGGGTTAGGGGCTGTCTTGGAGGGGGGAGGGTTAGTCTGTCTTGGAGGGGGGGAGGGTCAGTGGCTGTCTTGGAGGGGGGAGGGTCAGAGGCTGTCTCTTGGAGGGGGGAGGGTCAGAGGCTGTCTTGGAGGGGGAGGGTTCAAGGGGGGGGAGGGTCAGAGGCTGTCTTGGAGGGGGGAGGGGTCAGTGGCTGTGTCTTGGAGGGGAGGGTCAGTGGCTGTCTTGGAGGGGGGAGGGTCAGTGGCTGTCTTGGAGGGGGGAGGGTCAGTGGCTGTCTTGGAGGGGGGAGGAGGGTCAGAGGCTGTCTTGGAGGGGGGAGGGTAGAGGGTCTTGGAGGGGGAGGGTCAGAGGCTGTCTTGGAGGGGGGGTTAGGGTCTTGGAGGAGGCTGGGGTCAGAGGCTGTCTTGGAGGGGGGAGGGTCAGTGGCTGTCTTGGAGGGGGGAGGGTCAGTGGCTGGAGGGGGGAGGGGGGGGGGGGAGGGGGCTGTCTTGGAGGGGGGGCGTCTCCTGCAAGTTCAGTTTTTATATTGGAGCACAATTCACACCCGAGTTTCGATACAGAATCGGCCACAGAGAGCTCGATCTCGGAATCGGCCACAGAGATGGGTACGTCATCAACCCCATATGTTAGTGCTTGTTTTTTTTTTTTCCAGGACCAGAACCATCGCGCAGAAGAAAAGGGTTAGTGTGTCACACACACTTAGAGTCACACGCCTCTCAAAGACATACATTGCACACATTAGTAAAATCGGACGTGCACTTCCGCTGTTGTGGGGAGATAAATTCTCCATAATCCTGAACCCCATTCTTGAATATCTCTAAAATGGAGCAAAAGCCTTGTCCGCTTGTCCTTTCCGCAGCCTCAACCCCCCCAACCACTGAGCCACTGACCAGGGTGCTGATTTTTGGATCGCATCGGGGATGTCCTGTAGTATTTACAACAAAACCGGCAAGAAGTACCTCTTTCCGACATCCTAACTAAAGTGTTAAGAAAGGAAAACACGAGAATCCCAAACAAACCAAAACCAGAGAAACAGAGGGACGGATGGGGGGGGAAAAAGAAAAATTTAAAACAAAAAAGAATGGAAAGGGAAAGGAAAAAAAAGAGAAGGAAAAAGGAAAAAAGAAAAAAAAAAGAAAGAAAAAGGGAAAAAAGAGAAAGAAAAGAAAAAAAAAAGAAAGAAAAAAAGCCCAGAGAAGCACAGCATAACACAAAATCTCAAAAAAAAAAAAGGATAACAAAAAAACCGTGGGTGGGAAAGGAGGAGAAAGAGAACGACTAAGTTTGAACATGCTGTCAACATTTCAGTTTAAAGCAGAGGCACGAGCTACGGTCGAGCCGTCCGGTCCTAACCGTCCTAACGCCGCGAGCGCAGACAGCACCGTAAGCAAAAACATAATTCAAAAACAAACATAACAAACAAAACAAACAAAAGCTTTGTTGTCCCTATACTCAAAGGCCGGCTGTGATGGTGAAAAAGTGAAAAAAAAAAAAAAAAAAAAAAAAAAGTCAACGAAGTTTGAAGCTGTTGTTAGTTGAGTTGATTGTTGAATGGTTGGTTTTGGTGAAAAAGCGGATGCCCCAATCTCCTAATCCCTTTCGTTTCTTAAAAAAGAACTTCTGTCCCATTACGGTCTGTCTTAGCTCTTCATCTCCTCTCTCTCTCTTCTCTCTCCTCTCCTCTCTCTCTCTATATCTCTCTTGATCTCTTCAAAATCGCAAGTGTTGTCGCAGAAGATAGTTAGATTTCTGAAAACCGGAAAATGCGGGAAGGCTGGCCGGCGAAGACAGCTCGTAGACTAGACCACGTGAATGTTTTTTCCGAATTGCTCCCAAAATGGCATCCAAAATCATCACCATCGCCTCTGATCTGCCATGAACAAAACGCTGTGTACTAGCAGACATATTCACTCATTCACTCACGCAATCACTCACCTCACCTCAGCCACACAGGGAATGCACACAAGGACAATGACCACACACGGAGAAACAAAACACAACAAAAAACAATAACCAAACCAATAAATAGGCGGAAAAACAACACACACATACACAATACACACCACACAACAACACACACACACCACACACCTCCACCACAAACATAACCACACTTACGTACAGACTTTCTGAAGACGCGGGACACACATCCAACGCCTTTTTCTTTTCAGCAGGAACCCTTGTTACATCTCTACCCAGCAAAAGAACTGCCCCCCCACGCCCCGCCTTGATAAGGCCAGAAGAAAGAGAAGAGAAGAAGAAAATGGGAACAGGGACAGAGATCGTTTTTTTTAACAGGGCGCAGACAGCACAGCAGGAAGAGCAAGGGAAGAAAGGTGGGTGATCAATGACAGGAAAATACGTGCTTCTCCACCACTCTCACAACCCTCCCTCTCTATTAACAACGGAAAAAAACGCGTTTTCTTCTCCTGAAATCTGTACTCTCTCTTCTTCTGAAAGAGATTCAATTCAGATGGGCAATGGGTGGTTCAGATACTTTACAGATGATTTTTGAGGATCTGTGGGGGATTATAAAGATGCCCACTTCTTTGTTTTAATTTTCAGTCTCGAAAAGGAAATTTATAAAACAAGAGGGTGGGCTTGTTACTTCAACCGGCAGAATTTTGATTTTGTGAAACACCCCCCCAAAGTCCCATGCCAACGTTCGGTCAGTAAAAAAGTTTTTATGTTGTTTTTCACTCCATCCCCATCTCTTCCTCTAACCCTACCTCGTGCTTCAGTACGTGAACGAATATTTTTTAAGTCCCTTATTGAAATATATGATGGAGATATAATTGTGCCAAGCACTTACCAGTTTTACAGTTTTTTTTCCGTTTCGACAATTACAGGGGAAAATGCCATTATAAAAACTTTTTTAATTATTTTGAGGAGGGGCGTTGATAAAGAATAAGATCATACTCAGACACACTGTTTAAAGATTGGAATAGATGCCCATCACTGAGAAAGTGAATGTGAAACAAATGTTCCCATAGTAGGTGTTTTGACAGAGACCATGTTGCTTTCTCTTCGAGACAGAGAGACACGAGATGACATTGTGGAAGCAGAGCACCACAGAGGAAAAATGTCACTTATACCATCTTGTCGCAAAACTTTTCCTCAGACTTGACATCTCGTTAGAGCACAAGAGGTTTTTAAACCAGTTGAAGCTGGAAGAAAAGAAATAACATAGTCTCTGTTCGGGGGAGGGGGGGGGGGGGGTGGGGCGAGGGTGGCAGGGTCGCATGGAGCTCGTGGGTGCGGAGGGCTGTGGTGGAGGCGATGGGGGTTATGGGGGTTATATATATATATATATATATTATTTATTATATATATTGATAGTATATATATATAGATATACGGAAACAATGAAGTAGTGGGGAAAAAGGAAAGAAAAAACAGTACAGGTTAAGGATTTTCCATCAGTATAGTACTGATTGGCAAAAGATTGAGAGAGAATTGAAGAGGGAGAAAAAAAAAATGGTTGAGAAATGTAGTTGAAAGAGGGAGGGGAAATTGTATATCATAAATATGAAAAAACCTCAGCTAGCTGAGATGAGGAAACTATGGCAAGCCTCTTTGGAGAGGCGAGGGGAGATATTTGCTTGCCTGGAGGGGAGGCCTTGGAGCGCGGATCGGAGCTTTCGATCAGGGAGAAAAGGCGATTGTGAGCTGTGCTCTTGGCGTTGGATAGAGGGGAAACAGCCATAGGGGAGGGTTGTGTCCCGACCGCCAAGGGTTGTATTTCCTTTCGACACTAAAACATAATAAAGGACACGGTCCCTCAAAGCTCTCATTTGATTTGTTTTCAGTACCAGCCTATTAAAATCCTTTTGACTCTCACCATCAGCTAAATGTTCTCTAGTTGTAAAAAAACCATTTGTGTCGCTTGGCCATTAGCTGACTTTTCATCTCCTGGGCAAAGATTCATCAGAAGCCCGGCAATAAATCGTGATCAGCCATTCCAAATGCTTTTTAGTAGAGAGACATTCATTTGTGATTAGAGAAAAAAAATGGTGCTGACACCGTCACAGGAAAAAAAATCAAATGCGACAGCAGTTTTTAAAACTGCAAGGAAAAAAAAAGTGATTTCTACTGTAAAGGAGCAAAAAGTGAAAGAAAGAGGAAGTTAAATGTAAAAAAAAAATTACAAGTGATAATGAAATGCCAAATCTTGCAGCCATTGCCTGCATTGAAATCCGCAACGATGGAAGGAAGATCACAACATATTAAAGAAAAGAGCGATTTTGTTTTCCTCTACCCACGGTTTTCCTCAAAACGCTTTTATTTATTATAAATTTTTCCCCCCCCCCCCCCCCCCCCCGATTCAGAATAAAAAAGTATATGCATGTAGGGAAACAGGTAGACCTACAGGTACCTCTACAAATGTCAAGACATCAGTGAATGATGAATGGGGGTATTTCACGTGAGGCGATTGGTTCTTTGGCTGATAACCTGACGAATGCGTGCACAAAAATCACGATCAAGTGCCTAAATGGGCAGGAAAAAAAAAAAAAAAAAAAAAAACGATTATTTTGGAGTAAAAAGTGAAAGCAAGACCGGGGATCAATCATTCGTAAGACGAGGAAGACAGAACACCCATACACAAATGTCAGAATTCCCATGGGGGGATGATTTTGTTGACACTTTATCCACTAGACCTGCAAATGGGCTTTTTCCCCCAAAGATTTATTGTTCCGGATAAGACAAGAAACATAGATCCACCATATGTTCCTCGTGAAAACTACACTGACAATCCAGTTGGACCGTCTAGTGAATCCAAACTGCAGGCAAAAAAGTGGATTGGCAATACTGTTCACAGGCACTCTCCCCATGGGCAGTAGAGGAACAAAACTGCTTGGACTGACTGAGAAGTAGAAATCACAGACACCACGCAATAACAGCAAATACACCTTGCTACGTAAAACACAACTACAAGCCCTTGTGTTACATTGGAACACAATGCAGTGTAACGCACTTTCACACTATACAACGCCAAAAAATTCAGAATTCAAACGCATTCCAGAATTAATACAGAGATCATGTTCTCAAAAAGGTGAAAAAGATATCCTTAGAATGAGGTGATGATGTTCACCCACTAAATGATTACACCGGCCTACGTGGTCCGAACATACGCTGCACGAACGGCCATATAACCTGCTGTTAGGTGTGACAAAGAAGCACTGTCAAGACTTCCAGAGACACGTGATATTCCTGAAGATCCTCTCAGTGCGTTTGATCTGACAACGTTTGGTCTTTTCATGATGATACCAATCCTTCCAGTGTGGGTGGACCTGGTGTTTAACGTGGAGGGGAAAAAAAGAGACCCCCATTCCACAGGTGAAAAACGATGCTCGACTCAAGAAAGGGAGGAAAAGAGGAAAAGAGACACGAATAAAGAAGAAAGAAAGAAAAAAAGTGGGAGAGGACAAAACACAGAAAAAAAAAAAGGGGCGGGGGGGGGGGGGGGGGGGGGGGGGGGGGGGGGGGGGGATAAAAACTGAATAGACAAAAAGAAAGAAATGGAGAAGGGAAGTCTGATGTTGGAAAAGAAGAAAAGACGAAAGGAAAGACGAACAGCAAGAAAGAAATTCAGATTATTAATTTGAAATAGAAAAAGACCAAGAAAGGTAGGGGGTGTGTGTGTGTGGGTGTGTGTGTTGTGTGTGTGTGTGTGTGTGGATGTGTGGGGAGGGGGGGGGGGGGGGAGAAAGGGGGGTGGTAGACCAGCACCGGATGATTTCAGGGACATATGCATACTAAGGTAGGAACGAGAGGATTTGAGTTCCCTTTCCCCGACCAATCAGATCTCAAAGGGAGGGAGGGGTGGGAAAGAAAGAGGAGACTACTGTAGCTGCTGTTGAGAAGGAAGGAACCCTCCCCCCTTTTATTCCTTTTCCCCCCACCAAAGGAATTTCCTACTACCTCCAAGCCTTATTCCCCGCCCCCCACCATCCTTTCCACCATCTCCACTCTCCTCACTCAGTCGCAGAGCAAAGACAGGGATTTACGTCGCGTTCGAGTAGGAGTAGAGAATTCAAAGTTGACTCTCTGGACTAGCCAGAAAGAAGGGGGCGGGAAGACCAGCCAGACAAGGGGGATTTCAGGAAAGACTGCTATTTTGCCGAGATCTAGCATTTTTTGTTTCAACCACTACACCGTTTCAAACACACACACCACACACACACACACACACACCCACACACAACCACACACACTCTCTCGCTCCTCTCTCTCTCTCTCTCTCTCTCTCTCACACACACACACACACACACCCGCACACACACACACACCACCACCACACCCCACCACCACCCACCACCAGACAGGCCACCACCCACCACACATCGCAGCCAAATCGCCACCCGCCACACCCCAAAGCAGTTCAAAAAACGCTCTAAAAAGGGACGCCTCCATTTTGACTTTTCTTCCCACTTTTCTTTCCCACTATTGGACTATGCACGGGGCATGCAACCCATCACTCTCAGCTACAACATGACAAGAGAACCTTATTCCTCCGGTGCCAGCCGAAGTCTTGGGACGCGTTTCCACCTTTCACGTGTTGTGTAATTAACCCAGGCGAGCGAGCCATCAGACCTCGGGAAAGAAAGAACGAAGAGCGAAGTCTTTCTTTAATTCCAGCCGAGAAACGAACAGGATAGAGGAGAGAGAGATAGAACAAGGATAGAGAGAGAGAGAGGGAGGTAGAGGGAGAGAGGAAAAGAGGAGTTTTGAGCGAGAGGGGAGAGAGCACTTTGAGAGAGAGGGCGAGCTCTCCTGGAGGGCAAGAGGGGAGGAGGGAGTGTCGTGTGTGAGTGTGCGTGTGTGGTGGTCAGTGTGTGTGAGACCCCGGGGGGCGGAGATGGATGAGTCCTAACATCGCAGAGAGAGAGAGTGAGAAGGGTTAAAGGTTTCCGTGAGAAGCCGAGGGGGAGGGACGGGGAAAAAAGACGACAGGGATTGGGCGTCAATGAGGAGAGCACTCGAGGAACGGAATGCGGTAGAGGAGATTGGAAACAGGACATTCCCCGCCCGCCCTGGGCAGAGAGACGCTGGATGTATCCAGGTGTTTAAAGAGAGACAGAGTCTGGGGACGGGAGATGGGACAGGGACCGGAGATGGGAAGTGACTCAGGCGAGGGAGGAGCGCTGATGAGGCAAGACCGAACGCGAGGTGTGTATGGTGTGTGAGTGTGGAGCAGGGCGGAGGGGGGGGAGGGAGAGAGGATGGAGAACGAGTTTGAGGATAAAAGAGGAGAGAGAGAGAGAGAGAGATGTGGAGAAGAGAGAGGAGAAAAGAGAGAGAGAGAGAGAGGGAGCAAGATTCGAGGGCTTTAGAGAGGGGAGGGGGAGGAATAGGAGGATTTGGGTGTGTTGTGTGGGGGTGTGTGTTGTCTTAATGTGTGTGTGTGTGGGTGGTTTGGGGGGGGGGGGGGGTTTTGGTGTACGGTTATTTCATCGCTTCACGAGTCAGAAGTCTAGTTTTTCTGTGGAGAAAGGTCCGTGAGAAAGGTCAGTTGTCGTCCAATGAATCGGCAATCCAAAGGAACGTCTAATCTCGTAGCAACAACTGAAAATCAACATCCCCTGTCGGAAGCTGTTTTTCATGTGTAAGAAACAGTTTTCGCTTCGGGGGTTTGTCACATCTACAGCCTTAGAAAAAACTCAACATTTGTGAACCGCTGAGCTGAACCCCACCCCACCCCCACGACCATAACCCCAGAAACCAACAAAAAATGCTATTCTATGTGCAAGCATAAAACGCGAACTTAACTGGATGTGTTATTCTGTACCATATACTCATGAATGAAACTCATATTTCGAGGGCTGACTGCCAGAACCCAGTATCTC
The DNA here is from genome assembly GCA_016801955.1 of Conus betulinus. Lineage (NCBI taxonomy): Eukaryota > Metazoa > Mollusca > Gastropoda > Neogastropoda > Conidae > Conus > Conus betulinus. The sequence goes on along the minus strand of JADBJO010003670.1, from coordinate 221,161 downwards.
TATTCTTATATATCTCTCTTCTTATATATGTGTGTATGAGATACTGGGTTCTGGCAGGCAACCCTTGTAACTTGCTGAGTGCACATGGACCCTCTCTCTCTCTCTCTTCTCTCTCTCTTACAATGAATACGGACTGAGTTGCATCGCAATCGTATACGACGGAACTTCGACATCACGATAAAACGTTATTTTTTCTTGTGTGCATGTTGTGCCTCTGTGCTTGGAAGACGGCGCGTTGCATTGGCTCTGGGACACTGTGGCTCTGGGTTTTTTTTTTTCTCTCTCTCTCACTCCCTCCCTCACCTCTCTCTCTGTCTCTCTCTCTCTCTCATTGTGCTGTTATTTGCCCTTTAAAGCACTCTATCTACAGGCTTTCTTTTTTAAACCATGGACAATTACTTTGATACTGTCTGGTCGTTGTTTTGCATGCACTAAAAGTGCACGCTGCATACGTACATCGTCCTTAATTCCCTCATATGAAAGACTAGCTCCCAGACCACTATTTCATATGCAGTAGAAATTGAAGAAGGCGGGTGGAATAAGAGAGGGTTGGGGAAGAAGGAGGCGTATATATTATATATATATATATATATATATATATATATATAATATATATATATATATATATATGTGTGTGTGTGTATGTGTGTGTGTGTGGTGGGGGGGGGGGGGGGTGGTTGGGTGGGGGATGGGGGCAGAAAAGGAACAGGCCAGCTATCTGCAAAGAATCAAAACACAGCGACCCCAGATTCTCTTATTCCCAGGCCAGTACGTTATCACGTCATCCATCAGTGTTTGTGTGTGTGTGTGTGTGTGGTGTGTGTGTTGTGGGGGGGGGGGTGATGGAGAGTGTGTGTTTGTGTGGAGGTAGGGAGAGAGAGAGAGATGGGGGAGAGAGAGAGAGAGGAAGAGAGGAGGGAGAGAGAGAAGAGAAGAGATAGAGACTGGAGAGAGAAGAGGAGGAGGAGAGAGAGAGAGAGGAGTCCTTTCCTTCCACCCCTTCAGCATAGGCAACGTGTACGTCACGTAACTGTGCATCAGAGAACTTAATGCTGACGACGCTGATGCACTTGCCGCTGACGATAGACGTGCGTCGATGTGATAAGACAGAAAACGAACGCAGAGCAGTAGTTCAAACCCTCTAACAAGACAACTACATTGATTTTCGTCCCAGATTACTTTCCCAGTTACGTTGAGAAACAGGCATGCCGCCAGAACTTGGCTCCCAACAAGGCAGAGAGAAAAAAATGCGTTGTTCGGATCCTTGGACGTGATTTATGCTTTCCACAGAATGCGCGTTCGTTTTTTTTACAGACTAGTGACATGGACAAAGAGGTGTTTTTAGTGATGTGTGTGTACCGTCAGAGTGTTTCAAATTCACACAAACAAAAATGGAATGCAAAGTCTCATTAAAAGACAAAGTTTTTGCATTCTATCGTGTGTTTTCTCTGCTCAATGAAAACAGTTTCCCCTCTCTCTGACTCGATTTTCCCCTGTTTCTGATGCAATCTCTGTGCATTTATGCTCTTAGCTCTATGATGTTATGTCACAACTACAGAGCTTCAGCCTGAAAAACCCACATCATATTATTATAACCAAGGAACTGGTACTGTAAGATTCCTGCTCTCTATTAGAGTAGAGAGCACCCCCTCACCTCCATTCCTCTCAAAAAAGGTGGCGTAACGAAAGTAGGGACACATAGGAGAGCGCCCACACGAACATAATTCTTCTGTCAGGGGAAATAAATATAGGTAACAGAGAGAAAGATTTAGATTTTAATTCCCATGTAATTTTTAAAAAAAGAGTACTAGGATATGATAAAATACAAAATGCCAGTATTTCTATCAATGAATAGTTAAAAAAAAATTACTTTATAGATAGTCATCTATTTGCGATCAGTAAAGGTCACAGTGTTCAGGTTTATGGGTAGATTTTATAACAATGTTTTTAAATGGATGCTACAGCCACCGTTCATTGGAATCTGCGCTGGAAGGTAATGGCTTAATATCATGATCCCATTCCATAGTTCACCCAAGGCTTAGTTACCAGCAACTAAGTGGTTCTTGTGGACCTTGCTGACAGACAAAACAAATCAACAAACTAACGGACTATGATAATTAAAAAAGCAAAGCAGTACCTTCATGGTGAAGGTAACACACACATTATAGGGCTTTTGACATGTACTGCATATTTCCTTGCATGAGTGTGTATGTGTGTGTGTGTGAGAGAGAGGAGAGAGAGTTTGAAAAATGATGTCGTTATCAACATTCAAAGACGGGACAGACGAAAATGTCACGAACAATGGCAAGGTTAACAGCATGCAAAGAAAGGAAAGAAGAAATTGCTTGAGAAAATAATGAGGTCACCCAGTATTCAAAGAGAGGAGGAAAGAGGAAATGATCTGGAGAAATAATGACGTTTATCAGCATTCAACGAGTGGGTGGAAGAGAGGAAACTGCTAGCTAGAAGAGAAGAAGAGATTACCAGCATTTAAAAATGCGAGAGAGGGGGAGAGGAACCGGCTTCAGCATGCGGGGAGAGGGGGTGGGCGGTGGGTAGCTTGTGTTGTTGTTGCTGGGAAATGCTGCTATATATTAACACAGCCAGGGCTGAAAAGTCATAAGTTAAGTTACCCAGAGGGAAGTCGCCCAAGTTCGCCTCTAAAAAACGAAATATCGTTTCTCATGTTTCTTCTGCATTTTATCAGTTTTACACATTATGAGATTATTATGCAGCTCAAACCAGTTGTTGTGTGGGTTTAGGTAGTTCAAGTACAGGCGTAGAGGGAACAAGATGAGTATTTTGTGCCTCTTTCTGGTTTGAGTTTCCATTGCTTGCTTCCAAGGACGTTCGTGAATTCATGAGTGGTCTGATGGCCTCTGCATCTGCCTGTTGTTTGCGGGTGTGGAATACACACAAACACACACACACACACACACACACGCGCGCGCGCGCGCGCCAATGCACATGCGCGCGCGCGCGCTCGCGCGCAACACACACACCACACACACACACACACACAACACAGACACACACACACACACACACACACACACACACACACACACACACACACCCGCTACTACTAATTTCATAAAGTTTAAAGTCGTCGCATACAAGTCATGTTGAATATCTTCAACTATCCTGATTATAACTATTAATTGCCTCCATAAACCTATCCACTTACAGATGCACACTTTAAACCCGGAGCATGTCAATGTGAGAAAAGACTGGAACTGAACGCAATTACTGAAGCCCATGTACACTAACAAGACACCCCACTGGTCTTCCTGTCTTCCTGATTCTCTCGTGTAAAAAGAAAGAAAAGAAAACCAAGGGGAAGACAACACCGTGAGTGCCAATCCGTTGGGCAAGAGGAAAAAAAATACGGAAAATAAAAAAGAAGCGATGAAAAGGGGCTAAAAAGAGGCAAACCGAGAAGGGTGGTAGAAAGGAAACCGACTCAAAAAAAAAAAAAAAAACATGTCAAAAAAACAGATTCGACGATCGAGTATGCGTCAAAAATTGGGCGGACTTGGTATCTGTGGGCTCTGTGACTTAGAGAAAAAAGGAAAAAAACACAAAAAAAAGGAAGAAATGGGGAGTGGAAAAAGCACAAAGAAAAACACAGAAAAAAACTCTTTCTAATGGCCAGACAACA
>JADBJO010003670.1:200000-205000 GCA_016801955.1 Conus betulinus | reverse complement strand
TGACCTTTTCCCCTTTGCTGGAATCATGCCTGCCTGGTCGTTGGCCTGGCATGGTATAGGCCCTACTACATTGACATCATTTTGGCCAATCATGGCGGCTCGATCGCTCTCACACTCGCGCGCGCGCGCCCCACACACACACACACACACACACACACACACACAGACCTGCCCAGAAACGGAAGTGGCTTGTCAGGTGTCATTCCCGTTGCGCAGGCGTGTTAACGACGCCATGACAGGAAGTCATCTTTTATCGTGTGTGGCGTGATTATGCCCCCTGGTCGTGCTGCCACCTTGTGCCCGGACGAGGAGATGGGCTCCATTTCCGGGCGAAACAGACTGCTCTTTCCCTTCAGGGTTTATCTTCACAACAGCGGTCAGTCTCGTTCACCTCTCTCCACAAGACAGATCGTCCTCTTTACGGAGGTTTGGTAGCTTGTTTATTGGTTTGTGTTTTCTTTCTTTTTTCCCTAACAGCACTCTGTTATCATTAAGGACGGAGAAGACTGTATGGTCTTGACAACACAGATAGACACAGTGTGTTAGCACTCACACAGTTTTTTTTTTCTTTTACTTTTCCATGGGCCAGAGCAGTTCTGTTTGAATTTGCATCTTTCTTTCAGTTGAGCGATCCATCAGTTCTCACGTGTCCTGGAACTGACCCAATCACTGTGAATTTGACGGACTTGTTTTTTCCCTTCCCTTTTGAGCTCATGAAACAAACCACGAACCGAATGCTTTGAACCCATTTCACACACACACACACACACACACACACACACACACACACCACACACACACACACACACACACATATATAAACACACACACACACACACACACACACACACACACACACACACACACACACAAACACACGCGCGCACACACACACACGCGCGCGTGCGCGTACGCGCACACTCACACACACTCACACGCTCGCACGCGCACGCGCATGTACACGCACGCACAAATGCGCACGCACGCACGAACACGCACTCGCATGCTTGCATACACACGAGCGCGCGCGCGCGTGCACGCATACACGCAAAGACACACACACACACACACGCACAGACACACACACACACACACACACACGCACACGCACGCGCACGCACGCACGCACACACACACACACACACACACACACACACACACACACACACACACACACACAAAACATGCACGCACACACGCTCGTGTCTCTACACGAGAGAGAGAGAGAGAGAGAGAGAGAGAGAGAGAGAGAGAGAGAGAGAGAGAGAGAGAGAGAGAGAGAGAGAGACAGACAGACAGACAGACAGACAGACAGACAGACAGAGACAGAGACAGAGAGATAGAGACAGAGGGGAGAATGAGAGAGAGGCAGAGAGAGAGAAGAGAGAGACACTCTGAGAGAGAGACTCTGAGAGAGAGAGAGAGACAGACAGACAGACAGACAGACAGACAGACAGTGATACAAAGGCAGATGAAGAGGCAGAGACGGCTGGGAAGGGAAGGACATTCCGTTGACTGAATAGGTGAACGTCGAAATACCGCCGGTTCTTTCTTCAGGGCACCTTTCTATGTTAGGTGCATATAGACCAAAAGAAAAAAAAAACGAAAAACAAACAAACAAACAAACAAAACAAAAAAAACCGAAAAAAAAATAGAAAAGAGAAAAAGCAGAAAAAGAAAAAGAAGAAGACAGATTCACTGATTGCCAGAAACAGAGAAAGAGAGAGAGGAGAGAGAGAGAGAGAGAGAGAGAGATAGAGATATAGAGGGGAGATAGAGAGAGAGAGAGGAGGAATGAGGGGGACTCTCTCTCTCTCTCTCTCTCCTCTCTCTCTCTCTCTCTCTCTCTCTGTCTCTCTCTCTCTCTCTCTCTCTCTCTCTCTCTCTCTCTCTCTCTCTCTCTCTCAGTCTCTGTCTCCCTCTCTCTCTCTCTCTCTCTCTTCTTGTTCGACTTTTTTTTCTTTCTTTTTTTTTTTCATTTCTTTTTCTGCTGCTAGCGCTTTTTCATGCCCTTCTTCTTCCCTTTAGTACCAACAATCAAATGCTTGACTTGTTACGACTTAAAAAAAAAAAAAAGACTTTTGCTTCCCTAATTTTGTTTGTTGTTGTTGCTGATTTCGAATGATCTATCGATTTCCAGCCCCATGTTACATCTGTTTAAACCGGTTATCCAACTTCACATTCTTGCTGGCGACAAATACAGTCATTGAAAACAAGCCCAGATTCTAATCGAGAAGTAAGATGATTAACATATGTTACATATAAACCGAACTTTCCAGCATGTATTAAATATGAACTCAACTTCCCAAACAACGCCATTAATAAGAATTTGCCAAAGTATAGTTGATAGCCTTGTTTACTTCCATTGCTCCGCTCGTGTCCTTCTCCATAACTACTTTAAGACATTGAATCAGTTAGGCTTGTCTCCTCTTGCTGCCATGTGTTATACTGTATGTCTCAGTCACGCACACAAACTGGGATCATGTCACTGCTTAAGCTGTTGATTTTGAATCACGTTTCTTTTTTTTCTTTTTTTTTTTTAGTTTTTTTTTTTTTTTTTTTTTTTTACCTTTTTTCTTTCTTTTGCTTTTAGCAAGAAAACTGTCTTCAATACGGTTATCTTGACGCAAGTTCTGTACATAAATACCAAAACGAAATTTGTACAAGAATGGAGTTTGTAACTTTTTTCCCCCCCCTGGTTTAACCATAACTCTTCAAAAACTTATCTACCAGTACCATCCCAGAGAACAGAGAAGGGAAAGTAATGGTATGCAAAGAAAAAAATTTTTTTTAAATATATAAATAATTTTTTTTTTTAAAAACGCAAAAAGTGAAGAGGGACTAGAGGACACAGGGGGTATGGGAGGTAGTCTAGTCAAGACACGCAGCAAGCGAACGAGATAAAGTGCAGATTTAACGCCAAGGGACCCCCGGGTTTATAGCGCCGTGGTCATCAACGGGACGTGTGCTAGGCTGGGATAAAAGCCACTTTGCACCGTTAGACGACTTTGACTCTTAGCCTGCGCCGACACGAGCGGATCGATTGCAAGGCAGATTGGATGGGTGGCTGATCCCTGCGCACGTCATGGGTGAAGAGAGAAAGGTCGTTCCGGGCTGTTGTGCGCAGAGCATGTTTATGGCGTCCCTTACGACTCGCGGCTGTGATCAGGCATAGAGAATGAGGGCATGCAGGGGTCTGTGGTCGATCTAGAGTGTGCACGTCGTCTGAAGTCTTGAGTGCGGGGTTGTCTTGTCTATCTGTGGTGAGCGCGTCGTCTGTAGTATAGTGCAGGGTTTTGTCTCTACTGTACGTCACCTATAGTATGAGTGCAGGGTTTCCTCTATTGTACGTGGCCTGTAGTATGAGAGCGGGGTTGTCTCTATTGTACGTGGCCTGTAGTATGAGTGCAGGGGGTCTCTATTGTACGTGGCCTGTAGTATGAGTGCGGGGTTGTCTCTATTGTACGTCACCTGTAGTATGAGTGCAGGGTTGTCTCTATTGTACGTCGCCTGTAATATGATTGCGGGGTTGTCTCTATTGTACGTTGCCTGTAGTATGAGTGCGGGGTTGTCTCTATTGTACGTCGCCTGTAGTATGAGTGCAGGGTTGTCTCTATTGTACGTCGCCTGTAATATGATTGCGGGGTTGTCTCGATTGCACGTCGCCCGTAGTATGAGTGCATGGTTCTCTTGTCTGTATTGTATGTGCGTCGTCTATAGTATGAGTGAAGGGTTCTCTAGTCTATCTATAGTGTGTACGTCGCCCTGTAATATGAGTGCGGGGTTGTCACTATTTTACATCGCCTGTAGTAGTATGAGTGCAGGGTTGTCTATAGTGTGTCGCATGTAGTATGAGTGCAGGGTGTGTCTATAGTGTGTCGCATGTAGTATGAGTGCAGGGCTGTCTATTGTGCGCCGTCTGTAGTATGAGTGTAGGGTTGTCTGTTGTGCGCCGTCTGTAGTATGAGTGCAGGGAAGTCTATTGTGCGCCGTCTGTAGTATGAGTGCAGGGTTGTCTATTGTGCGCCGTCTGTAGTATGAGTGCAGGGTAGTCTATTGTGCGCGCCGTCTGTAGTATGAGTGCAGGGTAGTCTATTGTGCGCTGTCTGTAGTATGAGTCCAGGGTTGTCTATTGTGCGTCGCCTGTAGTATGAGTGCAGGGTTGTCTATTGTGCGCCGTCTGTAGTATGAGTGTAGGGTTGTCTATTGTGCGCTGTCTGTAGTATGAGTCCATGGTTGTCTATTGTGCGTCGCCTGTAGTATGAGTGCAGGGTAGTCTATTGTGCGCCGTCTGTGGTATGAGTCCAGGGTTGTCTATTGTGCGCCGTCTGTAGTATGAGTCCAGGGTAGTCTATTGTGCGCCGTCTGTAGTATGAGTGCAGGGTTCTCCTGTCTTTCTTGTATGTACGACGCATGCAGTGTGAGTACAGGGTTCCACTGTCTCTTTCGTGTGCATGTCGCGTGTAGTATGAGAGCATGGGTCTCTAGTTTTCCTCTACGTGTACGTCGCGTGTCGTATACATGCAGGTTTCTCTCTTGTCTCAATTTTGGGCATGTCGCCTGAAGGATGAGTGCAAAGTATTCTTGCCTCTCTTGTGTGTAAATCGCGTGTAGTAATATTATGAACGTCTTCTCTTCTCTTTTATAAGTTTTCTTATAGATAGATAGATAGATAGATAGATACATAGATAGATACATAGATAGATACATAGACACGTTGAGCAATTTAGTAATGGGTGAAACAAGTACAGAGAGAGAGAGAGAGAGAGAGAGAGAGACAGAGAGAGAGAGAGAGGGAAAGGGGAAACTGGGGGAAACTGGCTACAGTGGGTAAAAATAAAATAGCAAGAGTGAACAAAAACCGAAAGAACAAAAAAAAAAAAAAAAAAAAAACAGACAGACAGACAGAAAGACAGACGAAAAGACAGAAAGAAAATCAAAACAGACGAAAAGGAAAACAAAAATTGAACGAATGCCAGTTAAAGAAGGAAAGAGAGAGA
>JADBJO010003670.1:190000-192500 GCA_016801955.1 Conus betulinus | reverse complement strand
TAATCATCTTCCCCCACCACCTAGTCAGTGACAAACCAACCAACCACTGAGAACTGAAACTACCTTTAAAAAGAAAAGAAAAGGAAAAAAAGGCTATCGAAAAACCCGGAGACGAGCGAAGTTAATACTCTCCCAAGCCTCCTCAGATGAAAAGAAACAAGCCACCTGGAACCCCCAGACGTTAGTAGCAAGGGGTGGGAGTGGGGGTGGAGGTGGAGGGGAGCGGGGTGAGGAATGCATAAAGAGACCCGCGAGACAAATGGAAGTGAAGTTATGAAACCTCGAAGCCAAGGGGTACAGAGTGCAGAAGAGAAAACCCGATTTTTGTTTTCTCTTCACGTAAGAACGAGTAGAGAGGGGAGCAGGGGAAGTCGGAGGGGGAGTGGGTGGGGGCAGCAGCAAACCAGAGCACAAAACCAATGTTAAGAGCAAAATTTAGAGAAAGAGAGGGAGTTAGTTACCGCCAAGGACACAGACAAACAAAATGGAGGACAAAACACAACGCATTTCGACCTCTTGGGTCTTCTTCAGGCAAAAACATAACATTTAGGACAGTGAAAACGAAGAACGAGACATCATCTTCTCATATATTCGGCGCAAAATCAAAATCAGCATATTGATTTTGCGCCGAATATGAGAAAGATAAGTGGTTTCTTATTCTTCTTTTTCACTGTCCTAAATGTTATTTGTTTTGCCTGAAGAAGACCAAGAGGTCGAAATGCATTGTGTTTTGTCCAGTACTTTGTCCTTGACGGTAACTAACCCCCTCTCTATCTGAATTTTACTTTATTTTCCGCCCTCAGTCACTCCTTTTTGATACCAGTGTTAAGAGGTCACGGAGAAGGCAAGACAGCACAAAGATCTATTTCTGCTCATGATGACTAGCGAGACGTGGAGATCGTCAGACCAAACCAAAGCAGACCAGAGTCTTCGCGGACAACTAAAGTGAGAAAGTACAGAAGCCTACGGAAGGACGCCGTAGCGAAACAGTGTTGCTTTGACTTTTAAAATAAGCATCAGACATACAGACCAGCATAATCAATTGCTCTTATCAATGACTTATATATATGATATATACATAACACACACTATGTAGAAGCTCCCATTAGGCAGTGTGTTTCAGAAGTTTATGATTGAAAACGCTACTCTGAAACACCAGTTAAAGTAACGTGCATGGTTGTTTTTGGGTTACCTGGATAATGAAATTTTTTTTACTCAAACACTTTTCTTATTTTTGCTATTGTTGATACAGCGTAGGCAAGTGAGTAATGAACGCATGAAAGACACCACACACACACACACACACACACACACACACACACACACACACACACACACACACACACGCGCTGATTTTTTTCATTGCGCATTCTCACAAGTACGGCAGTGATCCACAAGGGCTTGCACTGTGTGTGTGTGTGTGTGTGTGTGTGTGTGTGTGTGTGTGTGTGTGTGTGTGTGTGTGTGTGTGCCCGCGCATGTGTGTGTGTGTGTGTGTGTGTGTGTGTGTGTGTGTGTGTGTGTGTGTGTGTGTGTCCCCTGCCTGTGTGCGTGCCTGCATGTGTACCTGTGCGCCTGCCTGTGCGTGCGTGCGTGCATGCGTGGGTGCGTGCGGGTGCGTGCGCGCGCGCGCGTGTATATATATGTATATATATATATGTATATATATATATATATATATATATATATATGTATATATATATGTGTGTGTGTGTGTGTGTGTGTGTGTGTGTGTGTGTGTGTGTGTGTGTGTGTGTGAATGCATGCATTTGGGTGAGTGTGTCCGTGTATGTGTATCTATGTGCGTGCCTGCGGGCTGCGTACATGCGTGCGCGTGCCTGAGTTTCTGATATGCTCTCTCTCTCTCTCTCCTCTCTCTCTCTCTCTCCCCCCCTCTCTCCTCTCTCTCTCTCTCTCTCTCTCTGTCAAAGTGTCAAGCGTCAAGTCTCTCTCTCTCTCTCTCTCTCTCTCTCTCTCTCTCTCCTCTCTCTCTGGTCTGTGTGTGTGAGTGTAAGTGAGTCTGCGCGCGCAGGTGTTCTTAATAAATATGCTCTTTGGGGAGGAAGCAGACAGGACCCAATGCCATTCGTTAGGGACCCTGACTTTCTCTAATAGCATTCTGAAACTGCTGACTGAGGAATATTGTGCCCGAAACTCGAAAATAGCGCAGCAGTGTCAAGCTAAAGTCCCGTTCCGCTTGCTCCTCCCCCTCCCTCTCTCCCTCCCCTCTCTGAAACTCCTGTCTCCCTCTCTCCTCGTCCCCCCCGAGCTCCTCTCTCTCGTCCCTCTCCCCTCCTCTCTCTCCTCCTCTCTCTCTCTCTCTCTCTCTCTCTCCCTCCCCGCTCTCTCTCTCTCTCGTCCCTCTCTCTCTCTCTCTCTCTCTCTCTCCTCCTCTCCACCTTAACCCAATCCCCTTATCTGTCTTCATTTCATCCCTCCAATGCTGTCTCTTCCTTATCGCCCTCTCCTTCTCCTCCTCCTCCTCCCCTCCCCCCTCACT
>JADBJO010003670.1:170000-172500 GCA_016801955.1 Conus betulinus | reverse complement strand
GACAAACAAAGTACAGGACAATACACAATGCATTTCGACCTCTTGGGTCTTCTTCAGGGCAAAAACAAATAACATTTAGGACATTGAAAACGAAGAACGAGAAAACGACATATCTTCTCATATTCGACTCAAAATCAAAATGGCCGTGGGGATGAAAAGAAGGCCGTAGGGGACCATGGGAGTTGAAATGGTAATGATAACCGTGATGATAATGGTATTAATGGCAATATAACAGTGGCGATGATGAGAAACGTATATAATAAGAGGAGGGATGCTGGCAAAGTGGGTTTGTTTAAAAAAAAAAAAAAAAGGGGGGGGGGGGGGGGGGGGGGTGGGGGGGGAAACAGGGGGTTTGTAGCGTTTTTGTAAGTGTTTAATGGTATGATATGTTAGCGACGGTAGTGTGGATTGGGGGTAGTGCGTAGTGGGGGATAGAAATGATGGGGGGGGGGGGGGGTCACTTTAATGGGTGGTGATTGTCATGACATTAGTTAATTATTGTTTAATGTGGGGTATCATATATCGGAAGTATGCCTTTGGTCAATGGGTGAGCATGCGTTTGGTAAGCTAGTATACATTTGGTAAGCTAGTATGTATTTCTTGCATGCATTTGGTATGCTAGTGCGTGTTTGGTAAGCTTGTATGTATTTTGTAACCGTCTGTACGCATTTCCACCTGGTAATTCACCAGTATGCATTGGTAAGCTAGTATGCATTTGCTAAGCTAGTATGTATTTGGTGAACTAGTACGTATTTGCTAAGCTAGTAAGTATTTGGTAAGCTAGTATGCATTTGGTAAGCAGTAGCGTATGTAAGCTGCTCATTGCTAAGTAGTATGCATTCGGTAAGCTAGTACGCATTGCTAAGCTAGTATGTATTTGCTAAGCTAGTATGTATTTGCTAAGCTAGTATGTATTTGGTAAGCGCCGTCTGTGATGACGGCCTTTATCTGCACACCTCACACTTTGTTGCGTACCACTCGGTCTGACCCCGATTCCTAGTGACCCACAGGCGGACGACTGATGTCATTTAGAGGCAGCCTGGCGGCGCAGTCGAGGGATGCAGTGACCAGCTGGTTCGCCTTGCAGGAGGGCCTTGCAGTAACACACTATAAACACTACCGTGCTGAAATACTATAAAAGGAAGGTAATTTCAATGAAAGCCCTTGTTTAACCCCACCTCGCCCTTCTCCCAAAATAACTTTCTTTTGAAAGACAGCTTCTGCTGTCTGTCAAAGATAAAAGTTTGGATTCGTTGAAACAATAAATGTTGTGTCAGTGAGTGTGCTCGCATGGCATTCATGGAGAAGATTACTGTGCTTTTTTTTTTTTTCCCCCATTACATTCACTTTGACTCTTGGCAGAAAGAAAACGCAAGGGAGAGAAATCATGACTGAAGGCAAGTTAGTGGTTGTGGTTCCTGGGTAGAGAGAGAATATGGCGTGTGGCATCGGCATCGCGCGCGAGAAATAGTGAAAATGGTTGTATTTACTTACAGGATTTTTTTTTTTTCTTTGACGTTATTACCAGTTCTAAAAGTGGAGACCTACTCAGAATGCGTGTCTTGCAACACACACACTTAGGAGACAGATCTTCGTTCAATTTTCACAGATTTTAGAAAATATGTTTGAAAGATATTTTTTTCACATTTTTTTCACATTTGTGTACGGAATTGACTAATCAAGAGACGACAGTTTTGATATGGTCTTTCGTGGTCGGCTGGGTTCTTAAACATCATGAATTGAAATGTAACCGGTGAAACAAAAACCTCTGCTCTCTCTCTGTGTGTGTGTGTGTGTGTGTGTGTGTGTGTGTGTGTGTGTGTGTGTGTGTGTGTGTGTGTGTGTGTGTGTTTCAACGCGTGTGTGCGCTCATGTGCACGTGCGTTAAGAATGTGCATGTGACTGCGTCTGAAAATAGCTAGCAGCGTGTGTCCATCAATACCCATACTGTCCATTTTCAGAACGGTCAATCTCGCTCTGGCCATCTGGAAAAAAAAAAAAAAAAAAAAAAAAAAAACAGTACCCCTACTGTGGTGGAATACCGCCAATGAAAGCTCTTGTCAGATCAATAACTCAGTTGCTGCTCCTCGTCAGCCATCTTTGAAGAAAGAAAAAGGCCTTCAAAAATCTTTTCCGCGCCCCCTCCCCCCTCCCCTCAGATTTTGAAACCCCCCCCCCTTACTCACCCTGCTAACCCTGTCGTCTATGGTGAGAAAAAGGTTTCGTTTTTAACCCCATTTATTTCATTTTGTTTTCTTCAAATTAATTTTATCCCATTGTATCGTACGCCCCCCCCCCCCCCCCCCCCCCCCCCCCCCCCCCGACCCCCCCTTGTTTTTTTTTTTTTTTTTTTTTTTTTTTTTTTTTGGTTGGTTTTTTTTTTTTTTTTTTTTTTTTTCTTTTTGTTTTTTTTTTTTTTATTTTTTTTTTTACCGCTCCACTCCCCCCACCCACACCCCCACCCCCCCCCCCCCCACCCACACACCCCACCCACCCCCCC
>JADBJO010003670.1:160000-162500 GCA_016801955.1 Conus betulinus | reverse complement strand
CTGACTTACTAACTAAACACATTCCACTATCAGCTATAGAATATCTCTCTCAGCTCTTCAGTCCTGCTTTAAAGGAATTGGCCTTTGCTTCGTTTACTGTTTCTATGTGTTGGAGAGAAGTGACGGAGCGTGGTATGTACGAGGACGCAGTGATCGCCGAAAAAAAAAGAAAAAAAAACAACAACAACAACAAAACAAAAAAAAAAGTTAATTACGATGACTGCAACAACAACGACGAAGTATCATTTGCCTCTCTCTCTGCTTGCTTGCGTGCGTGCATATATATATATATATATATATATATATATATATATATATATATATATATATATGCTGAACAATTAAGTAGTGGGGGAAAACAAGTGCAAGTTAACAATTCTTCCATCATTACAGTAATGACTTGGCAAAGATTTGAAATTGAGAGGGGGAAAAATTGAAGATGAAGTAAACGGGAAAATGTATATCATAAATATGAAAACCCTTCACTAGCTGCATGAGGAAACTATCACTATCCCTCTCGATGGCAGATCTATGTGTATTGCCTGCTCCGAGGCCAATACCCCTCTCGATGGCAGATCTATAAGTATCGCCTGCTCCGAGGCTTTTCATGTATCGCCTGCTCCGAGGTTTTTCGTCCGCTGGATCGATCTCATCAGGGAGACACAGCTGATTGTGTCTGTGTTCTTGGCGTCAGATAGAGACACACCACAGTCCATAATTCTGTGGTGTTCCGACCGCACCCCCAAAGCAGCCAGCGAAAGGTAGTAGAATTAAACAAAACGAAAGTGAGGAGAGGAAAAAAGTTGTTGAAAACTAAAAACATTACGCGAACAGTATAAAATATAAGGGGCAATCTTTGAGCCTATGCTTGAGGATCCATTTAAGGATGCAAGGCAGATCAAAAGATATGGAACAGTCTGAGTGGTCAGCTCTGCTGTTCAATAACCCAAGCATTGTCAGCAGCGGCTAAGAATTGTACAGAACAACCTTTCCTTGGATCTCCTAAGAGATGCAATCACCCACTGATTGAAAACAAATAAATGCTGAACATTAAGTAGTGGGGGAAAACAAGTGCAGGTTAACAATTATAGTACATGGGGGAAAATATATATAATATATATATATATATATATATATATATATATATATATATATAGTGTGTGGGTGTGTGTGTGTGCGTGTGTGTGTGTGTGTGTGCGCGCGCGCGCACGTGTGTGTGTGTGCGCGCTCGCGAGCGTGTGTGTATGTGTGTGCGTGTGTGTGGTGTGTGTGTGTGAGTGTGTGTGAACGCGCGCACGTGTGTGCGTGTGTGAGTGTGTGTGCGCGCGCACGTGTGTGTGTGTGTGTGTGTGTGTGTGTGTGTGTGTGTGTGTGTGTATGCGCGCGCACGTGAGTGTTGCTGCTTTTAGCGCGCGAGAGCATGCACGTGTCTGTATGTTGATGTACGCGCGCTGAAAAGCTTCAATGGAAAGTTTAGAGTGTTTCACCCCTTTCTGTTCTGAAATTAGGCCGATCGGGAATAACGGAACACTCATTAACTTTCCGCAGCATGTGCCGGGGGCGGGCGGTAAGGGAAGGAAGGGGGGGGGGGGGGGGGAGGAGAGAGGGATGAAGAGATGGTGTCGGAGATTGAGAGGATGGTGGAAAAAAAATGGTAGAGTAGGGAAGAAAGATAAGGGGAAGGGGATGGGGGGGGGGGGGGGGGGGGGGGGGGGGGGGGGGGGAAGGGGCGGAGTGTGGATTCAGTCTTAGTGGTGGTGGTAGCGTCCTTTCACCGAAGACACGCCTCCACCTACGGTTTTGAAACGACCGGCGTTCTGTCAGAAAAAAAAAAATAACACACACACACACACACACACACACACACACACACACACACACACACACATATATATATATATATATATATATATATATATATATATATATATATATATACATATATATATCCTTGACCATGTGCAACGCTCACATTGATCATTCACACTGTCCCCACTCTGTAAAACATTTACTGTCCCCACGTCTGTAAAAACATTCTGTCTGCTTGCCTGTCCGTCTGTCTGTCTGTCTGTCTGTCTGTCTGTCTGTCTCTCTCTCTCTCTCTCTCTCTCTTCAACTTCTGTCTGTCTGTCTCTCTCTCTGCCCTCTCTCTCTCTCTCTCTCTCTCTCTCTCTCTCTCTCTCTCTGTCTGTCTGTCTGTCTCTCTCTCTCTCTGCCTCTCTCTCTCTGTCTCCCCTTCTGTCTGTCTGTCATTCTGTCTCTCCATCTCTCTCTCTCTCGGTCTGTCTGCCCCCCCCCCCCCGCTCTCTCTCTCTCTCTCTCTCTCTCTCTCTCTCTTCAGTTTAACGTCCTTCCACTAAAAGTCTGTCTCTCTCTGTCTTTCTTTGTGCGCACGGGTGCGGGTGCGCCTGTGTGTATGTGTGGCGGGGGAGGGTGGTGGTGGTTGATACTAACCAGCCGCCGCGGCGAAGTGGTCAGCCCCCGACGACTTGGGAAGTGG
>JADBJO010003670.1:125000-127500 GCA_016801955.1 Conus betulinus | reverse complement strand
GAATCGACTCTTTATGGCGCCTTAACCGCCCAGAAACACTTTCATCATGACCATTACAAAACCACAAGGAAAAAAAAATGGCTGCCCTTTCAGTTTCGGCTTCGTACCACCTTCGAATCCCCAGCTCACCACCATTTTTCCCCCCCACCCTTACTCTTCCTGCCCCCCCCCTCTCTCTCTCTCTTCTCTCTCTGTCTCTCTCTCTCTCTCTCTCTCCTTCTCTCTCTCTCTCTCTCTCTCTCTCTCTCTCCTCTCTCTCTCTCTCTCTCTCTCTCTCTCTCTGTTCACATACCTGTCTCGTTCTGTCTATCTCGCTCTCTGTCTCTGTCTGTCTGTCTCTTTCTCTGCCTCTCTCTCTATCTGTTTGTCTGCCTCCCTGCCTGTCTTTCTATCTGTGTGGTGTGTGTGTGTGTGTGTGTGTGTGTGTGTGTGTGTGTGTGTGTGTGTGTGTGTGTGTCTGTATCTGTCTGTGTGTGTGTCTGTGAGTGTGTGTGTGTGTATATGTGTGTGTGAGTGTGTGTGTGTGTGTGTGTGTGTGTGTGTGTGTGTGTGTGTGTGTGTGTGTGTGTGTGTGTGTGTGTGTGTGTGTGTGTGTGAGTGAGAGTGAGTGAGTGAGTGAGTGAGTGTGTGTGTGTGTGTGTGTGTGTGTGTGTGTGTGTGGTGTGTGTGTGTGTGTGTGTGTGTGTGTGTGTGTGTGTGTGTGTGTGTGTGTGGGGGGCAGAGCGAGGTAGGATCAGCAGATTCTCTCCCTTTCAGATGCGTTAATCACCTTCGAAACCCTTTAGCACAAGATCTAAAATGACCACCTCCCCCCCGACCTTCACTTTATCGCCTGGAAAAGAAAGGCCGTCATTTATTGGAAGCAAATCAGGCTTGATTCATTGAATTCACCACATTGTCAATATCACAGTGTGCGCGCTCCTCGCTCCAGGCCGTCTTTGTTCCTCCTTCTCTCGCCTGACTCTGGCTCTGGTCTCTGTCTGTCTGTCTGTCTGTCTGTCTCTCTCTCTCTCTCTCTCTCTCTCTCTCTCTCTTACCTCACCTCCCGTTCTCTCCCTGTCTTACTTTCTCCTTCTTTAACCCTTTGTCTGTCTGTCTGTGTCTGTCTGTCTGTCTGTCTGTCTCTCTCTCTCTCTCTCTCTCTCTCTCTCTCTCTCTACCTGACCTCTCGTTCTCCCTAACTGTTGTCTTACTTTCTCCTTCGCTAGCCTTTGTTTGTCTGTCTGCCCCCCCCCCCCCCCCCCCGTCTCCTCCTTCGCCCCCTTTCCCCGTCTCTGTCTCTCTCTCCCCCTCCCGTCTCTCTCTCTCTCTCTCTGAACAAAAGCAACAACAAACTCGAGCAGGTAAAGATCTGTTTGACTCTGTTGCTTTTTATGGGACCAAGACTGTGCGAAACTACCCACATGTCTAAATGTCAGCGCCTGTTTGGGGCCGCCAGGAAGACCATGTCGGCATTTCCATGCCTCCACGTCACGCTCAGACCCTCACAGAATTTACCTGAGCTTTCTCGTAAACGAGTCGAACTGCCTCTTCGTGACGTGGTCTGCTCAACTTTCGAAGGGCAACAATTGTCTGAAACTGTGTGTCTGCAGGAGGAAGACAGTGACTTGTTTACTTGCTTTGAATTCTTTATGTGTTTGTGTGCTAGTGCTTTCTGTCGCTGTATTTTGTCTTTTTGGTCGATGTGCGTCTTTGTTGTTGTTGTTTTTATTCTTGTCTTCTACATGACTTCTGCCAGACAGGGTTTGTTTTCACCAAAGCCTGTTGATCTATCTGTCTGCCTGTCGGTCGGGGGGATGATGCAAAGAGTACTGAATTCACTTTGAGGAACACATAGTAGAGAGAACGGATGGGATCCAGGGATGACCTCAGTAAGGTTTGGTGAGTATCCGTGGTGTGGAACATAAAACAACCTCTGGCTCAAAGCTCAGACTGTTGTCTACGTACAGTTCTGCGAGTTTTCTGGCGGATTGTGTTCTCTGTCTGTCTGTCTGTCTGTCTGTCTGTCTGTCTGTCTCTTGTTTGACACATGCTACAACTTTTACATGCTGTTGAAGGGGACTGGAATGCAAGATCTGTTACTAAACATCTGTTATTAAACATTACTCCTTTCCTGATAACAGGAACGATTTAGAGCTAACATAAATTCAAGCTCACAATCACTTCAGAAGAAGATCTCAAGATAGTCCTGTAAATAATTTTTGTGACCAGCTGATTCAATTTCGCTACATGCTTGATTGTATTATGTTGAATGCACTGAATGAATCACATTCTGATGATAATTGTACTATATATATGCGATTCTGGGAAAGTACAGTTGGTGTTGATTTGCCTCAATTGATTTGTTTTTGATCTGTTCATTTCATATCTCTTGTTGTCCAGAATAGGATAGACTTTGATCATTTGCCAATCAGTCTAAGAATAGAGACCAGCAAAAAAATCATTCTCCTGATACGAAGGAAACCCAAATAACTGTGAGTGGGAGATTTAGCTGGAATAA
>JADBJO010003670.1:115000-117500 GCA_016801955.1 Conus betulinus | reverse complement strand
TGTGTGTGTGTGTGCGTGTGTGCATGTGTGTGTGCGCATGTATGTGTGTGTGTGTGGTGTGTGTGTGTGTGTGTGTGTGTGTGTGTGTGTGTGTGTGTGGTGTGTGTGCGTGTATGTGTGTGTGTGTGTGTGTGTGTGTGTGTGTGTGTGTGTGTGTGTGTGTGTGTGTGTCTTTGTATACAAGGATTTCATGTCTCATAGATGCATACATATATTTGGTCCTGCGATTGCGCCTCTCTCTCTCTCTCTCACTCTCTGTGTGTGTGTGTGTGTGTGTGTGAGAGAGAGAGAGAGAGAGAGAGAGAGAGAGAGAGAGTGAGAGAGAGAGAGAGTGTGTGTGTGTGTGTGTGTGTGTGTGTGTGTGTGTGTGTGTGTGGCGTGCGTGCTCACGCGCTCACGTGTGTATGTGTGTGAGTGTGTGTGTGTGTGTGTGTGTGTGTGTGTGTGTGTGTGTGTGTGTGTGCACGTGTGCGCGCCCATGCTAGTGCGTACTCGTGTGAAAGCATGAGAGAGAGAGAGAGAGAGGAGAGAGAGAGAGAGAGAGGAGAGAGAGAGAGAGAGAGAGAGAGAGAGAGAGAGAGAGAGAGAGAGAGAGAGAGAGAGAGAGATCCGCTGTCAGTCACGTAGTGCGACTGAAGAGCTGCCAGCTGGCGCTTCATTCAGTCGTTTCCCGTGTCATCCAGTCAGTATCGTTCAATATCGATCACTCATTTTCCTTACTTCCTTCCTTCATTCTTTCCATTTCTCACTCAGGGTGCATGCTATGTGTAACGTGTCATCCATACCAACGGCCAAACTGGCCTACTCTTCCGAATGTTGGTGATGGGATTTTACGTGTGTGCAAGATGTTATGCGTGCGTTCACACACGGAACCTCGGTTTATAGTCTCATTCGAAGGACTGTATGGGAAATGGAGTCAGAACCAATGTTAACTCCGAGGGAAAAATCCCCCTGTACCGAAACGCCCCGGCGGAGGTTCGAACCCGCAACCCCAGGATCACCAGATTACGAGTCGGCCTAACACAACCCATCTATCACAAGAGTAGACGGGGCCTGAATGGTGAGAAAACAAGCATCCTTTCTGCTCGTTAGGGTCCATTTTGAGAGAGTAAACATCAATAAGTTAGATACCAAGTGTTAAATGGACGCATCACGGAGCAGACTTGTTCTAAAGCCATGGTGTCTTCGCTTTCGTCGCGTATTCTCAGCAGACCTTTTCTTTCTATTTTCTTTCTTCTTTCTTTCTGTCTGTCTTTCTTTTTTTTTTTTTTTTTTTTTTTTTTTTTCGTTCGTTCGTTCGGTTTTTGTGTTGTTGTTGTTGTTGTTGTTTTTTTTTTTTTTTTTTTTTTCATTTTTTCTTTTCTTTTCTTTTCTCTTCTTTCATTTTTTTCTTTTTTTTTTTCCTTCTTCATTCCCTCCTTCCTTTCTTTTTTCCTCTTTTTTTTTCTGTCCCAGTCTTCTGCGGCACTTCAGTACTATTACCTCCACGCCACTCGTCCCGGCTCTCTGTCCACAGCCACACCCTGGTTTCCCTGCCACAACCCCAGCATCGGCAATTTACATGGAGCAATGTCAAGTTGTCACTCAGTGATTTTCACAGACATTCTTTTTTTTTTTTCACCTTTTTTTAAAAAAATCTTTTTTGAATGTCTTGGGCCCAGTGAATGCAATGGATTTTCCAAGGTTAGGATCTCTGCAATGGCACGTTCTGACCTATAGACACGCAGTATTTTTATATCGTTTATGGGGACACAGCAGTTATGAGATGGGATTGGAACTACGTCCTAGCTTGTCGTGAGTGTTGTAACGTCCATACAAGACAAACAAACAAAACGTGAATGCAATGTGTTTGGCCGGCCTTGTTCTGTTTAAAAACAGGTTATTATCATTATTACTATTGTGATGAATATTTATATAGCGCCTGTCCTCCGCTAGAGACCAAGCTCTAAGCGCTTTACAATCCACACTCGTTCACACACCAGGCTGTCCTACCTGGGTAGTGCTGACTGAAGAGCTGCCAGCTGACACTTCATTCACTCGTTTCCCGTGTCATCCAGTCAATATTGTTCAATATCGTTTCACTCAATTTCCTTACTTACATTCATTCTTTCTTTCCATTTCTCACGCAGGGTGCATGCTATGTGTAACGTGTCATCCATACCAACGGCCAACTGGCCTTCTCTTTTTCCGAAAGCTGGTGATGGGATTTTACCTGTGTGCAAGATGTAATGCGTGCGTACACACACGGAACCCTCGGTTTATAGTCGCATTCGAAGGACTGATGAGATGAGATCGTTCATTCAAATGACTGTACGTTACTCACTCAATTGTTCGCATAGGTTTCGTTTTGCCTCTTTGCTGTTTGACTCTGTCTCCATCATTACGGAGAGACGGCGACGATCGGGGCGGGGGAGGGAGGCTGGTGGGAGGGGGAGAGGGGGATGAAAAGGGCGAAACGGGAACGAGTGAAATGGGATGTCCCCAATTACTTGATATGGGA
>JADBJO010003670.1:107500-110000 GCA_016801955.1 Conus betulinus | reverse complement strand
GAGAGAGAGAGAGACAGACAGGGACAGACAGACATACAGACAGACAGACAGACAGACAGACAGACAGACATACAGACAGACAGAAAGTACCGAGACAACAAAGCAGACAGGCGGACAGACAGAGATGAGAGAGAGAGAAAGACAACAAACAGGGTTGATAGACAGACAGACAGAGAGACAGACAGACGGATAGACAGAGGTCAGGTGAGACAGAGAGAGACAGAGACGGACAGATAGAAACAGGCAAAGACAGAGGCAGAGAGAGGTAGAGACAGAGGCCAGGACAGAAACAGAGTTTTGAACAAACGGAGAGAGAGACAGATAGAGAAGACAGACAGAGAGACAGATAGAGACTGAGACAGCGAGAGAGAGAGACGCAGAGAGACAGACAGAGGGACAGAGGGACAAGAGAGACAGACAGACAGACAGAGGAGAGACAGACAGAGAAACAAACGTACCACACAGACATAACGAAAGTGACACAAACAGACAGACAGGGAACAGACAGACAAAGAGACAGACAGACGACAGACAGACGAACACACAACGACAAACAAAGAGACAGACAGGGGGTGGAAATGGGGTGGGGGGCTGTGGGTGGGGGGGGTGGGGGGGGGGGGGGGGGGGTGGAAGGGGGGGGGGGGGTGGGGAGGAAGGAAGGTTGAAAGCACGGAGAAAGGCAAACATGCTGACAATCAACAAACAGACAGAAGAAAAAGATAAAGAGACCAAGAGACAAAAACCAATGGAAAGAGAGAAATGGGGGAAGGGGGAAGGGAGGTTGCAAGCACGGAGAAAGGGCAAACATGCTGACATTCAGACAACTCAAAAGCAGACAGACAGACAGACAGACAGACATAGAGACCCACCTGGGGAATACTGAAGAGAGCGGAGCAGCCCCACGCCAGAATCATCATGATTCGCACACGCCGTGGGCCCCTTGCCTTCTCATGGGATCCAGAATGGCCACACACCTGTCCAGGCTGATGGCGATCGTGATGTAGGGTGGAGAGGTACAGGGCAAACACCTGTGTGTCCACACACACACACACACACCACACACACACACACACCACACCCACACTCACACACACAGAGGCACACGCGCGCATGCACGCACGCACACACGCATGCACGCACACGCATGCACGGACGCATACACACGCACACACGCATGCACCCATGCACGCAATCACGCACGCATGCATGCACGCACGCACGCCACACACACACACACATACAGGGTGATTAATCTTTCTGTCAATTAATCATTAAATCATTTCCTCAGACTCAGTCAGTACTAACACATCAAATACAAACTCAAATGTAAATAGTTATGTGCGCGCGCGCGCGCACACACACACACACACAACACACCACAACACACACACCACACACACACACACACACACACACACACACACAGAGGTGCGCGCGCGTGCGCGCACTCACACCACACGCATTCGCATTTTATTTTTATATTTGTCTGTCTGCCTGTCCTGTCTGTCTGTCTGTCTGTCTGTCTTTTTTTTGTCTGTCTCATTATTATACACGTTTGAGTGTTGATTTGAAGTATTGACTGAATGTCTGTCTACCTATGTTTCAGGTCTGTCTGTCGTCTCTCCTCTCTCTCTCTCTCTCTCTCTCTCCTCTCTCTCTCTCCTCTCTCTCTCTCTCTCTCTCGCTCTCTCTCATCTCCTCTTCTCTCTCTCTCTCTCTACATCGACAGACAGACGGATAGATTCACTGATTCATGGATTAACAGACAGGCAGAGGGCGGATAGATATAGGTGTGTGCGCGATCGCGATTGTATGTGTGTGTTGTGTGTGTGTGTGTTGTGTGTGTGTGTGTGTGTGTGTGTGTGTGTGTGTGTGTGTGCACGCGCGCGCGCGCGCGCGTGCGCACGCATGCGTGCGTTAGTGCGTGCGTGTGTGCGTGTACATGTAGTGAAAGAAGCAGGAAGAATATGAGAAAAGAATGTGAATCAAGTCAATTCATATCGTTGACAGCACAGAACACTGGGGGAGGGGGGAAGGGAGGGGGAAGGGAAACATCATTGGGGGTGAAAACTACTCACAAGCAGTAATGTGCAAGAGCTCAAATCTGAAATTCAAATCTTTTTAACACAGATAATCCCGCAAGCTTCATCAAGAGATCAATGAAAAAGCAACTCATTTGAGTATCCAGTCCACAGATTCATGAGATCAAACGCACTGTGTCTCTATCATTGTTTGCAAGGAACACCAACTGGAATATCTCAGAACAATGTTTAATGGAGTTTGCTGTGGGATGCTTACGCTTCACTTAAACGTTCCGGCACTCAGTCACGTGTGTGATCATGGCATGTGTCAAGGAGACCTTGCAGCCTTCAAGCCATAAGAGTCTGTGAAGAAACTATATCATGGAGACTACACAACACAGTATCTTCTTTTCGGATTTCTGACACAGGTGGGTAAAATAGGGTATTGGTATTGTCTGTTGTTATTGTTGTTTGTTGTT
>JADBJO010003670.1:82500-87500 GCA_016801955.1 Conus betulinus | reverse complement strand
CACACACACACACACACACACACACACACACACACACACACACACACACACACACACACACACACGCACACACACACACACACACACGAATGCACGCACGCACGTATGCACGCACGTACTGAAGAACTAAAGTGTCGCGAAAGAAATCAAGTTTGTTCCATGCAGCGAGTGCAGGAGAAGATATAGAACGCCTTCGGAAGGTACGGAAACGAGGGATCTGGAGGAGATGAGTAACAAAAGGGGGACACGCAACGGCTGGGCAGGAAATGGACAGCTACAGGCGATCATGATGGAGCTTGACCAGCCAGAGACTTCAAAGTGAGATAAGGCAGTTTAAAGTGAAATCGAAATTTTTTTTTTTTTTTTTTTTTTTTTTTTTAAACAGAAAGCCAGTGAAGTGAATGAGGCCGAGGAACGACATGAGTGGATTGAGAACATTTGGAAAGTGGTCTGGCTGCATTGCATTAATCTGTGCTTTCTGGAACTGATGAACGATGATGAATTTCTGACAACCAGCAAGAAGAATTTTTTAAAAAAAATCTGACCATGAAAGAACAAAAGTGCAGACTAGGTTTTGGATGGTATCCTCTGAAAGAAGATGCTATAAGAAAACTGATGCGGCGGATTTCCAGGTAAACACATACGACAGACAGAGGCGATGGTCTGCTGGCACAGTAATGTCTTGTTCAATGTAACACTTGAATGGAAGAAGAAGCGGTTACTAAGCTGGATGGATGTTGGAACTAAGTGAGAAGAAAAAAAAGCATCTTTCTGTTTGCAGTTATTAAGCATTTCTGTCTTATTATTGAGATGGAGCTGGTTGTGTCATCCAAAACTTCAATATCAGAAATACACGCTTGTGTTTTTTGTGACTGATGAATAATAGCTGGGACAATTCATCAGGTGTATAGAACTGATCATCATCAGAGAACCTACGGTATGCAGAGAAGGAATGTCAGAGACAGATTGAGTACCAAGAGCAAAGAGACTGGGTTCCAGAACAGACCCCTGCGTAATTCCAAACCGCACGTCTGTGGGGAGAAGAGGCACAACCGTGAAGAACAAGAGGTACGGCCGCTGGACACACATGGTTATGTTTTCGCTTAACAGGTTTCATAAGAATTGTTCTACGAAGTGTAAATTTGCTTCACGACGCATTCACAGGCCAGAGTACGCAGTAGTCCTGGAACCGACAAGAAAGCTCCAGAAAGGATATCGTTCCCCCCGTTTTGTAAATATGTTAAACTGATGGAACATCCACTGAATTGATGTTGGTTAAACTAAGTGACGGCTCTCGAACGTAGGTTTTAAAAACGTGTAAGTATGCAAGATTTTGGTTGTTTAGGCAACGTTGATCAAAGAATGTTGGAAACTGAGTTCTCAGTTCCGTTAGAGAGCTTTTCATGGCAGCTTTTCATGGCAGTCGTGTTTTTGGTGGGAGTGAAGACGTTAAAAACTAGGCATCGGGTTCAACCTGTCCTCTGTCAACAGTGGCTCAACGATAAAGTAGAACCAGGGGTGTGCTGCCCAGCAGAACCTTCTGTAGCAAATTTGGCACTCTGAACAACAGCACGTTCCTAGGAAGCGCTCGAAACGTTTTGTTGCGGCGCTCAGAATTGATTTGCAGAAGGAAGCAAGATGGTAACGCATGAAGTCGGATTCTGTTCTACACGTTCGCGCGTATGTTTTGAATTCCATGTGTGTTATTTCTTCAGCTGCAATAAATAATCTGATATTCGCTTTGAAATTATCGTCTTAGATCAGTCAAGGACAAGAATGATCGTCGGCAGCACATCAATTATCTCCCTTTGTAAAGCGCTTTGCCATGGGAAAAAAATCATTGCTTAGACAGAACCGTCTTGTCAAATTTTAGAAAAGCTTTTCTTGTTTCTTTGTTAGGTTGTTTAATTTTTTTTTTTTTTTGTTTGTGCGAGTCGCAGTAGCTATCGACTGTTAGCGTTTTACGTTCACTGTTTAAAAAGCCTCCGAAAAAACCGGAACGTTTTTCATTGTGGTAACACTTAACCTTGAAAAAACAATCCAACAGGATCGACGAGACAGTGGTAGGGTACCTAACGTGCTGGCGTACAACGGTAGAGCAGGTTATGATGGTCTTTGACGTCCTGTGTTTCTGTTTGTGTGTCTGTTGTTTGCCAAGATCACGCAAAAACTACTACTGCTACTTGAAGATACAACACTTGAGACTATCAGCAACTTACATGGATTACGGATGTTTTCTTCTGCGCGGTTTAGCAAATAGCAAGATCAGTTATTTAACATCAATGAAAAGGTAACAAATAAAATCCAGAAACAAACAGATTTGCGTTTTAGGGACAATATTTCGCATAAATACTGCATCCAAACTGACGGCAAAATATGTTTTCATGTTTCTTAAAAAATAGTATATTAGTGATTGAAACCTAAAAATAACAGTTTGGGACGAAGACTGAGAGACATAAACGTGTCTGAAAAAAACAATATACAATACTTGAATATGAAAAAGAAAACTGAAAATATCAGTCATTACCTCGTTGTCATTCATCCATGGGCTGAATGAGGAGGGGGGGGGGGGGGGGGGGGGGGGGAGTTATGGAACACCCCCTCCCCCCACGCCCCCTGGCTGGAAAAAAAGTGACATGTTTGGCACGTTGCCCCCATCCAACCCCTCTGCACCCACCCTCCCCCACCGTGGAGCCCCCCCCCCCCCCCTCCCTGTCATGTCATTCTTTCATATAGATGATCCGGCCATGTTCCCTCCCGGGAGCACTTTCTCCAAACATCCCCCTCCCTTCCCCAGACTTCCCCGTACAAACACGCGCAGCTATACAAACCCTTATATTTGCCCAAACAAGCACACACGTCGAGAGAGTGCCCAGACACATCACACACCGTCCACCACACCAGACAATATAGATGAATTCAATGGACAACGGCAGCACCGGCGCCATATATCAATGAGTTTATGAGCGAAAGACGCCGGCGACACACGAGCTCCAACGAGCAGCTACATCAGATTTGACAGGGCTGTTGGCAGTAGCAGCACCAAGAGCTGAGTAGAGTTTGAGTTAACTGGATGAAATACTGTTGAGTTTGAGTTGGAAAATGTTGATGAGTTAACTGGATGAAATACTGTCCGAGTCACGATACCACTTTCTCTCATCTGTGATGGGAGACAGGGAGGGTGGTGATGGTGGTGGTGGTGGTGGTGGTTCGGGCGTGGGTGGAGATGGGGAGGATAGGATTTGTCTACCATTGTGGGGGTAGCGATGCTCTGTTCGTAAAAAAAAGTTAGTGACTGAATGGTCCTCACTCTGCTCTGACAATTAACTTTGTTGCTGTAACCTCCGCCACGTACTGAAGAAGACAGGGCGACCCTGTCGAAATATTCTTCAAGTAAGGTTTTGATTCTGAGTCTGTAACTATTTTTCTAATGTCGAATCCAGAATCCAGAAACTATATTCTTGTCCGACACGTACGTTTGACTCATGTGATGATAAACAAGCAGGGTGTCTCTTGCTCCCGCGATGAGACAATTAAGGACCCATTTGGGTCTGTAAATATTTCTTCATGGGAGCAAGAGTGACCTACTTCTTTGTTATTCATTGTTTACTGTTTGCTGCCTCATTTCAGATTTCCTTTCAGGTCTGTTGGTTCGTTTTTTTTTTTGTTTTTGTGTGTGTGTGTGTTTTGTTTTTTTTGTTTTTGTTTGTATCCCGCATTATGGAAAGAAGGAATATGGACCAGCAATGAATCCAGTACATCTTGTTACGGATCCGTGAGAAGATCCGGATTTTAAAAAAAAATGAGAGTGAATCCTGTATTCTGCCTGTAACGCAAGGTTTATTACAGTTTGGATGGAACTAAAAAAAAAAAAAAAAAGACTGAATCTACATTCAGGAAACTTGTCGACAGGTTGCGATGTAGCTGAAGAAGCCCGTTGAATCTGAGTTTAGGGCAAATCCGTCCTCCATTCTGGGAAGATTATCACAGATTTTCTTTTCAAACTTTGCGCTGCGATTTCTTTTCTTTTTTTTTTTGTGGGTCCATTTTTTTTGGGGGGGGGGGGGGGGGGGGGGGGGGGGGGGGGGGCTCTAACCCCTTTTTCTTTTCTCTTCTGGTTTTGTTTTTCTCATTTTTCTGATTCTCACTCACCACGTAAAGTTACTTTCATTCAATGCTGAATTTGGTTTTCGTTCAACGCCCATCTTGCCCCGAATGTAAGAAGATAGATGATTGCTCGTTTTTCATTTTCATTGTCCTGAATGTTGTTCATCTTGTCTGAAGAAGACCTAAGAGATCGAAACGCGTCGAGTTTTATCTTGTAAAATCGTTTGCCCCTTTTAACTGGCGAATTTAATTCAAAGTCCTTTTAAGATTCACCACGGGAAGTGTGTGTGTTCAGTTACTAACGAACATTCTTCGCTTGAAAAGTTTAATATTTTGTCTTTTCATACAAAGCGTCTGGGTATTTTTTTTTTCTTATGTACTGATGTGGTATGCTCAAAGTACTGCGAAGTTAGTTTTATCGTTGGTAACTATCTACAAACTTGCATTTTTTTAATGGAATATTACACCTTTTCAGCAATATCAACAATAGGATTTAGTGTTTTCATGTCTTAATTTCAAAGATTGAAAAAAAAAAAATTGCACATGAGAATGACCCTCATGATTCGTGCCGAATGCTACTTCTACTGGCGGGAAAAATCAATTGAGTTTCACACAGGAACTGGATTTAAGCGTGTTTTTTCAGGATCCGTTTGACCTTGGCGAAAGTTTGCACTCTTCCGAGACTCTTTCTGGTTTTTCTTTCCCTTTCCTGTCTGTCATAGTGTTCACTGGCATACCCCCATTCCGTTTTATCCCTACTCCTTTAAACCCTGATATTATTACAATGAACACTTATATAGCGCCTGTCCTCGGCTAGAGACCAAGCTCTAAGCGCTTCACAATCCACATTCGTTTACACAACGCGCTGCCGACCTGGGTAGCGACGACTGAAG
>JADBJO010003670.1:67500-70000 GCA_016801955.1 Conus betulinus | reverse complement strand
GATGGTCTCCCCCGCTTAGGACACTATAAGCTTGCTGAAGGTTCATTTTGAGAAGCATTTATTATTCCCCACTCACCCACTCAAGCACATACTGTCAGTTAGGCAGAATCATCTACCACTGCAGATATGAAGGCTTATCACCCCCCCCCCCCCCCCATTTCTATAATCTGAGACATAAGAGCAAGCTTTGTTTATAATTCAATATTTCTTGCAGTCATTGCAACACCTAGCTGCTCTGTAAGTTGCTGGAATGGTGCTCGGTACTTATCCTTGGAATTTATTGTTTTAATTGTATATATATATATATATATATATATATATATATTCCCCCCCCCCCCCCCCCCCACACGCGCACACACACACACACACACACACACACTGCGTTCTCTGATACACAGTGTATGCCCCTAAGATAAAGCCTGTCAGCTTTACGTAACTCTAAACACGAGCACGTTTTGTAAAACAAAGGCTTTGTATTCCCCTTATCTCGGATTAAACAAAAAAGAAACGACACGGTATAACAAAGCATCTCTCTCTCTCTCTCTCTCTCTCTCTCTCTCTCTCTCTCTCTCTCTCTCTCTCTCTCTCTCTCTCTCTCTCTCTCTCTCTCTCTCTCTCGATTGATAGCTAGATTGAAGGATAGATTGATTATTTAGAGAGACAGACAGAGAGAGAGACAGAGACAGACAGACAGACAGACAGAAATGAACTTTCTGCATTTAGTGTATGCTCCCAAAATAAAAATTTATCAGTCCTTACGTAACCCTAGACTCAAGCATTTTCTGTAAATCAAGGGCGCATCGCGGTTCTCTCCAACTTGACAAAGAGAGAACAAAACATTCGCTACCCGCTCGCCCCCCCCCCCCCCCCCTCCTTTTCCGTTTACCCTTCCACTCCTTATCCTACCTCTCGCCTTCTTCCCTCCCCCACCCCCACCCCCATTGCCCCTATTCCATGTTCTCTCCTCAATCCCCAATCATCACACGCGCACATGCATCGTGTTAAAATATGACACTGTAAAGAGCTTGTTAGCATACCGTGAGGTGTATATTTTAGGAGTGGCATGTACACTCGTACGTTTTTCCTCACGCTCTCAACAGTGTGAACCCAATAACCACGAATCTTTCCCGCGAGGATTCCTTCATTTTTATGTCTTCATCCCTCCTCTCTCTCTCTCTCTCTCTCTCTCTCTCTCTCTCTCTCTCTCTCTCTCTCTCCTCTCTCTCCTCCTCTCTCTCTCTCTCTCTCTCTCTCTCTGTCTCTCTGCTCTCTCTCCTCTCTCTCTCTCTCTCTGTGTCCGTGTCTCTCTCTGTCTGTCTGTCTGTCTCTCTCTCTCTCTGTCTGTCTCTTTGTCTGTTTTTCTGTCTGTCTGCCTCTGTCTCTGTCTCTCCTCTCTCTCTCTCTCTCTCTCTCTCTCTCTCTGTCCGTGTCTCTGTCTGTCTGTCTGCCTGTCTGTCTGTCTGTCTGTCTCTCTCTCCTCTCCTCTCTGTTTGCTCTCTCTCTCTCTCTCTCTCTCTCTCTCTCTCTCTCTCTCTCTCTCTCACACACACACACACACACACACACACACACACACACACACACCACACCCACACACACACACACACCATATTTCTTGATTTGTTTGTTGTTTGTTTTTACTCTAAGGTCTACCCAAAGCGATGACTGTATGTAAACAGCACACCAAGGCTTATACACTATCCACAAAACTGAGGCCGTATTTCTTTTCTTTTCTTTCTTTCTTCTTCTTTTTTGTGTTGGTCTATATGTGTGCAGCTATGGGGTGGTCAGTCTAACGTTCAGTGGCCTGAACTCTTAATTTTTTTTTGTTGTAATTTTCCGGGAGCCAGAATAACTCAGTTGGTAGAGCGCCGGACTCGTAATCTAGGTGATCCTGGGGTTGCGGGTTCGAATCTCCGCTGGGACGTTTCGGTACAGGGGGATTTTTCCCTCGGAGTTAACATTGGTTCTGACTCCATTTCCCATACAGTCCTTCGAATGAGACTATAAACTGAGGTTCCGTGTGTGAACGCACGCATAATATCTTGCACACACACGTAAAATCCCATCACCAACTTTCGGAAGAGAAGGCTGGTTTGGCCGTTGGTATGGATGACACGTTACACATAGCATGCACCCTGCGTGAGAAATGGAAAGAATGAAGGAAGTAAGAAATTGAGTGAACGATATTGAACGAAATTGATTGATGACACGGGAAACGACTGAATGAAGCGCCAGCTGGCAGCTCTTCAGTCGGCACTACCCAGGTAGGCAGCCCGTTGTGTAAACGGGTGTTGATTGTTGTAAAGCGCTTAGAGCTTGATCTCTAGCCGATAAATAGGCGCTATATAAGTATTCATTAGCATCATCAAATCGTTTGTGATGGATAAATGCTCTATCCAAGTTCTTCCAAAAATATCCTGGTCAGATTTGTCAGAACGGATTCAGGGATGACAGCGCTGACAGACACGTGTCAGTTGTTTCTTGAAGAAACCCACGT
>JADBJO010003670.1:45000-65000 GCA_016801955.1 Conus betulinus | reverse complement strand
ATCTGTGTCTAGTTCTTATGGTGCTTCTATGATTGTATTTTCTTGCACCCCTTCATGAGGGGCGAAGGCCTAAAATGAATGAATTATCTTGAGTCGAGTCTTGAGTTTCCTCCTTTCTCTCTGTGTCTCTCTCTGTCTCTCTCTCTCTGTCTTTCTCTGTCTCTGTCTGTCTGTCTGTCTGTCTGTCTGTCTCTCTCTCTCTCTCCTCTCTCTCTCTCTGTATATATTAGGACATACAAGTAGTTTTGTGACATGTAGTAGCATATAACGATGAGAGAGAAAGGAGGTGGGGGGGGGTTGAGAGAGAGAAAGACAGAGAGAGAGAGAGAGAGAGAGAGAGAGAGAGAGAGAGAGAGAGAGAGAGAGAGATCATCTGAGTCGTTTGTTTGTTTATTTTGTCATACACGGGTCAAATTAATCGGTTTTTTTTTTTTTTTTTCAGGCCGAGCCTCTTGGACAACACATTTGTTCCCCTAGTTGTTCACTATATAACATTCCGTTTACGTTCTACAAGAATGTCCCAGTCAAATTCCACCTGAGCAACTCCAAGCATTTGCAAATGAGAGGTTCTGAAAGCACTCTGTCTGTTGTTTTTCCTCGGGAAACATTTTCTGTTCCCGATCTCTTTGATCTCGTGATGGTGCATCAGCTTCACTCTCTGTTTTAACACATGTGCGCGAAAGAAAACCAAGCAGAACAGAACAGCATGAAGAGGATTCTGTACGTTATGTACTTTTTACCCCTTTTTCAGTAAGGAGCTACGTTTTGGGTTTTTTTTTTTTTTTTGTATGACCTCCCCTTCCCCGCACCCACCCCCCACCAACTCTGGCTGAGGGTAGCTGGAGAATGGGGCATCACTCTTTTGCGTGTTGATGAAAATTGTAGCACATCCAGGCTTCCCACATACGTCTCGCGTGCCCCCCCACTCTCTCTCTCTTCACCAGCTGTCGCTCTATCTCTCTCGCTATCTCCTCTCTCAAACACACAACCCAAACACAACACACACACACCCCCTCTGTCCTCCTCTCCTCCTCTCTCTCTCCTCTCTCCTCTCTCTATGTGTTTTAATAACATCTAACATATATTCTCTAACTCTTTCTATCTCTCTTCTCTCATCTCTCCTCTCTCCCTATCTCTCTCTCTCTCACTCTCTCCTCGCTCACTCTGTTTCTGTCGTCTCTCGGTGTGCTTCTGTATGTCGATCTCTCTGTCTATCTTTGTCTTCTCTGCCTGTCTGTCGCTGTCTGTCTGTCTGTATCCCCCCCCCCTCTCCTCTCTCATCTCTTTCTTATATTCTTTTTATTTTGATAACCTAACAAATATATACCTTTCTGACTTTATGTCTCTTTTTTCTCTGTTCTTCTGTGTCTGTCTGTCTGCTGTCGTATGTCTGTCTGTCCTCTTTTATTTTTCACTGTTCTATCATTCTCTCTCTATCACCACTCTGTGTGTGTGTGGGTGTTTGTGTGTGTGTGGTGTGTGGTTGTGGGTGTGTGTGTGTGTGTGTTGTGTTGTGTGTGTTGGGGGTGGGTGGGTTGTAGCCCTCTGTGTGTCTACTTCTTCCTGTTCGTTACCTCTATCTGGTGTCTCTGACTCTCTGGNCAACCCCCCAAACCCCCCCCCCCCCACCCCGAGCCTTTTTTTCTTTTTTTTTTTTTGTTTTTCTGTTTTTTTCTTTAAACAAAGTCGTTACTTTCCTCAGTCTTTTCTACTTATATTTATTCTCGTAGTCTCTCTCTCTCTCTCTCCTACTCTCTCTCTCTCTATTCCTCTATCTCTCCATTCCTTATAAAAACAGACTATTCAGATGTGTGGGTTTAGCTTTTTAGCACCTTAGCGTTTCTCTCCAGCGTCCTCTGCATACCGCTTATGCTAATCCACCTTTGGGCAGTGGCATTGCTTTGTTGTAACCACGGGGCATCTTCTCGATTGCTTCCTGAAGGATGCTTCCATTATTTACTCTATGACAGAGATATTATACTGTCTGGACAGGAAGGTAACGGGACCGGCACCGTGCATCAATCCCTGTGGTGGTGGGGAAGGAAACAAAGGGCACGGTTGGGGTGGGGGGGGGATCTTCGGGGTGGGAAAAGGCGTTCTTTCCTTCGGTCTATTGAGGGGGCGCGTATTCTGCGGCGACGCGCTCCCCGAACCGTTTTCCGAGTTTTGTGATGGGGCGAGTTCCCCTTGGAGTTGCCGCGATTGATCTGCTGATGGTTGTGGTGGGAAAAAAAAAGAAAAAAGGAAAAGGAAAAAGAGGATCTCCAACTTTGCGCAAACAAAGTGATGAAAACATACATACGCATTAAAACAAAGGGAAACAGTCAAAACTGGAAAAGACCAAGACCAGATGTTTGTTTGTTCCATCCTGCCTCCATAGCAGTCAGACGATCGGGTCGTAAACACTGTGGGGGTTTACACATTTCCTCATATCACAGAGCTCAAACCTACGAACGCCAGTTCACAGGACGCCCGACACAAACACACGACATCACACAACGACAGACGAACCAGACAGCATAACTACAAATGTGCATGCAGGACACACACACACACCACCACCACAACACACATTCACCACACTGACCACACACCTAACCACCCCACTACACACATTCACACACACACATGCAACGCACGCACGCACACACACACACTCCCCCACACTACCCCCCACACACACAAACACACAAACACACCACCCACACACAATACACACAAACATACATACACGTAAGTCCACAACCGCAAGCGCGCACATAACACACAGAAGGTGACGTCGTACACCTTCCGCATGCACTGAGTTCGAACACACCCCCACGCGCGCCGACACACACACAACACCCACAAACACACACACACCACACACTTACCACAATCGCACAACACCACACACACTCTCCAGAGGGAGATAGAGAGCTGAGTGACGTAGAGACGGGCCGACGAGAGACGAGAAGAGAGACGTTTTTCTGGGAGAGAGGAGAGGAGAGTGTCGAGGTTGTGGGAGAGGAGATGGAGCGCGTTAGGACTGTGGTAGAGAGAGAGAGCGATTTTGAAGAGTATACGACAGGCACAAGGAGTAATAAAGGTTACCTTAATAAGAAAACAAAAACAGGCAATGTGAACCCTTTCTGGCGTTTCTCAGTGTGATGTCTGTCAGCCCGATGTCTCTCGTTTTCCTTTTCTCCCCTAACTACAAAGAAGAATCGGAGGGCTTGTCAACGAAGCCGATTCTAGAAATACCGAAATGTTAACTAACGCCCCCTTTGTCCTAACTGCTTTTCCTGACGCACGCTAAAAAGCGATATTGAGTATCACTAACTTGCACATCCCCCCAAGTCCAGATGTTACTATTATAGACGTGGATTATTAAAATGATAAAAAAAAAATCATCGGGTGTAAATCCTCGTTCAGAATCAAGAAAGCATGGATCTTTCGCGACTATGAGGGGACTCAAGTGAACTCTCTTCCTAAATGAAAATGTCTGTGGGCGGTTCGCTGACATTTATTAAGATTGGTTTAACGAAAAGTATCTGAAAAAGAGCCGACACCCCAAGCTTGTTTAGGGTTGTTGTTTGTTTGTTTTACCTCATTGGCTGGTCCTGTTTCATATGTATCGAAACATGTTTCAATTACTGATTCAATGGATTGTGGTACCTTTTGGCATTGGTAAGGGAAGTTAAAATGAATGAACATGTATGATGACTTCTAACTGAACATGAAACGCCCACAAAAAAAAAAAAAAAAAACTTTTTCAATCCCGCTGTGGACTCCACCTATTAATTCTGTTGGTGAGTAAATTAATATTTATTTATCGCGCCGGCCGCGCGCAGCGCGCTGCGCGCGGTGTGTGGTTTGTGTGTCTTTTGTGTGTGTGTACACATGCGTCGAGTGTGATGAGCGATTCTCGTCGCGGGCGCTGCGTGTTTCTGTGGTGTGTGTGTGCTGTGTGTTGTGTGTATGTGTGTGTGGTGTTTTGTGTGATGTGTGGTGTGCGGCGCTGTGCCCCATCCGGTAGTACTGGGTGGTGGACTATGTGTCTTCTGTGTGTGATGTGTGTGTGCCTCTTGTGTGTCGTTCGTTTTTTTTTTGTGTGGTGCCTGTGTGTGAGAGATTGAGAGAGGTTGATGGAGCATGGAGAGGGAGGAGGATTGACCTCCCTCCCCCGACGACCGAGGGTGAGGGTGGAGAATGCGCGCTCTTTGTCGTTGGAGTTCGAGAGACGAGAGAGAGCTTCGAGCGACCGAGTGGGGAGAGAGTTGGATGAATTTGTTTTGAGAGCGGAGGAGAAGAGACGAGAGATTTGAGAGAGACGATGTTCTACTTTCATGTCATGATGTAACAGGTCAGCTCGCTCTCTGTATTCTCCCATTTACAAACATCATCCCCGCTTCGTGTTTGCTATTTATCCTTCTCGATCAATGCCTTTGTGCAGGAAGGCAACTGGTTAGTTTCTAGTTAGTGTGGGTGAAGAAATTCTTACAGCCACAAAACACTAATGCATAACCAGCCCTTATGACAACCCGGTACGGTGGTGCTCTTCTCCTCTTTGGGCTGCTCTTGTGTGGTGGGTGTGTTGTGGGTTGGTTTGGGCTCTTCCTTTTTGTGTGTGTGTTAGAACAAAGGTTCAATACGACAATGCCTCCCTCCTCTCTTTTTTTTTCCTCGATGACTGGACAATCATGCTTCAATTTAAGTAGAACATGAAAACCTGTCGTATTCCTATCTTGGAGATCATAAGTATTGAACTCTTGATCTTGGATATCATAAGGCGTATTCGCAACTCATGACGTATGTATATTCTATAAGATTCGTAAGCCCTGGTTTGTGGGGGGTTAACACAATTCATATGTTCACAAAACACCTATCAGGAACACCGCGCGCCTGTGAAACCGATGCGAACTCCGTGCTGATCGGAATGTAGCGCATCCATCTTCCATACCTAGTCGTCGCTATTACTTTCTCTCTCAACACACAGGGCCCATGCTAAACTTCCAGCAATTTTAACTCACCGAAGTACTAAGTCAGTGGATCAGATTTATCTAGCCTAATACGATTACGTTACATCACTTGTGATGATTTTTCGGAAATCACGTATTGAACAAAGTTCTCCCCATGCAGTCAGCTTGTCCTAGTCCGTTTGTTTTTTGTAATTATTTGCTACAATCAATTTTAACATATTTCATTACAATGCAATATGTGGAGCACACAACACCACATTTACACTTTACAAACGCGCGCACACGGTTCGATATTTTCCTCATTTACTAAACTTGCTTTACGGTCTCTTAGATCGAAGCAATTGATGCTTAGGTATGATGGATAACTCTGACCATTCAAAAAAACTTTTTTTTAACAGATGCGCTTGGATTCGTTTTGGGTGGCTGTGAATGGGTGGTGGTGAACTGTCGAGATTAATGCTTCTCATATTAATGATGCCTCTTCCCCAAGTTTAGAGTCTCCGAAAAATAGACAACCGAAGAAACTTACTACATTCCCATTTATATCATAACTCCCTGGTCAGTTATTTTTGTCGATCTACTTCGACTTTTTATGTTTTCCTAAAATCATCTCGAAGTACTAGTGTGTTACACTTGGACGACTCTGCCCTTTCAGGTACAAGCACAATGCTATCGGAAAAAATAAGGCTGGTGTCAGTCTTCTCTCTCTTTCTAGTACCATTTTAGGTTATTGCCTTTTTGCTTGAATTCAAAAAAAAAAAAAAAAAAATAAAAAAAAAAAAACAAAATAAAGCCAAAGGTTTCCACCATTTTTAGAGTATAAAATATAGTGTGCTTCCTATACCGAAAGATAGCCTATATTTTCTTGGTGAAAGAAACCAGTAGAACAATGAAAAAACATACAGATAAAAATGTAAGGACACAATTGTTTGAGGCCAGTTTTGGAATCTTTCCAGGGCCAGGAGTATGAAAGTAGTTGAGGTTTTTCCCCTTTGGAGGATTGTTCCATCACCCCCTTGGAGACCTCTTATAAAGTCCTTGCTGAAGGCTCATTTGTCGCGGCACAGCGAACAGAAATTATTGGTACCACGCAGTTTATGAAATGTTTATCTCTCCTTTCCCTTTTCTTCCAATTTAGACCATAAGAGCGAGTTATATTCTGTATTTTCAGATTTCTTGACAGTCATTTGCAAAATACCTAGTTCACTCTGTAAATTGCTTGGAATGGGCTCGGGGGTACTGAACCTTGGAAAATTGATTTAGTGCACTATATACTACATATTATAAAAGGGGGTATTATGGAGATACAGTAGGACCGCGGCTCCCGTGGGGGCATCTTTTTCCACAGGTTGCACTCCATAGCAATCACCCTTAATCTCCCACCCACTTTGCGAGCCGCCATCCCGCCCACCGCTCATTTTTTTTCGTCCCCGATTTCCTTGTATTCAGTGAGCGATTCTTTAACAGTTCGCACCCGGGGGGGTATTATGGCAATAAGATTTGTAGACCATGAGCGAGCACATGTTTTTTGCCTTTTTCCTCAACACTCCCCCATCCGCCCAATCCACCTACCTCCCACACACCACAACCATATTTCTGCTGTTATCCCTGCATCATCAATGACGGTGATCGGCACACATAATAGTTATTGTGACTCATGTTTTCACGGGTTAAATGTGTAAATCCGTGCAACGTGAGATACGGGTTTTCGTGAGTGGCCTCCATCAATTATAAAGCGGAATTCTTGTTTTCGTTTGTATATAACTAGCTTTCCTTATTTAACTCTCACTCCAGTTGACTGGATCTAGAAGATTGTGTGTGTTAATTTTGCCTAACGCTTCTTTCGATCAAAACAGCACATGATTTTTCTTATGGTTTGACCTCACTTAATTTGGTGCTTAAATTCTTTCTCTGTTTCAGTTGATCGTGCTTGTATCCCCCACTGTTTGATACAATTCGACCTACACTGCCTTGCAGAGCCAGTGTGAACACAGTTGTTGTTTTTTTTTTTTTTACTGTTTTGTTTTTGATCTGTTTCTTGCCATGAGAAAGTGAACTTTCCAAGGATATTAAAGGACGCTGCATTTCTATGGTGTGCGATACAATTTATCGGAACTTGGTGTTTCAGTTCCCCGATCCCAAGTATATTCTGACCTTTCGGTCCACGCAAACGCAAACTAACCATCTTTCGGTTATGACGTGTGTTCGTCCCTTGGAGTCAAAGGGGAAATGCGAGCACGTCTATAATTCTGTGGTTCCTCGCCACCATGGTAAAAAAAAGACACAGCAGACTTAGCCCCCAAACAGCCAATACGAAGGCAGCAGAAGTGAACAATAACACGAAAAAAAAACTGTGGAATGGAAAAATTGTTGTTGACATGAAACTAGCATTCTTACAAACCCAGTATAAACGGTGTGGGGAAAACAATCTTCTGAACCTACATGCTGAGGATCCTTTCAAGGATTGATGGGCAGATTGCAAGGGAGACACAAAAGATGTTAAAACCGTTCTCTGAGTGGCAGCTCTGCGGTTGTATCAACACCAACGGCCATGGCAGGGGGTAAGAGCTGGTAGTAACCATGCGTATTGGATCTATCACTAGACCGTCCTGCATACCCACTGATGTGAGCAACCACAACTAGCAATGCGGACTAATTTAGCCATGGGGAGGGAAAAAATAACAAAAACCACAAACAAGTGCTGGCTAACAGTTCTTAGTCCAATCATTATCTGAATCCCGACTCACTGGGCGCAAATACAGTGCGTACAAAAATATACAAAAAGTGGTGGGAGGGAGGAGTGGGGAGAATGTGAGATGTACCCTTAGATAGGCAAAATAAATTATAATGTAGAGTACAATCCTGAACAAGTCC
This sequence comes from Conus betulinus, assembly GCA_016801955.1. NCBI lineage: Eukaryota > Metazoa > Mollusca > Gastropoda > Neogastropoda > Conidae > Conus > Conus betulinus. The sequence goes on along the minus strand of JADBJO010003670.1, from coordinate 57,165 downwards.
CTATGCTTAATATATAAGCTTGAACTATGCTAATCTATCTGTCTAATCTATCTATCTATCGGCTGTCTGTTATCTATTTACTCCGTGTCTGTCTGTCCTGTCCTGTCTCATCTATCTATCGATCTGTCTTATCTATCTATCTATCAGCTGTCTGTCTATCTGTCTTTCTACTATCTATATATCTTCCACATATATACACACACGCGCGCGCGCGCGCGCGCGCGCCGCGTGCGCGCGCGCGGCGCGCGCGTTGTGTGTGGTGGTTGTGTGTGTGTGTGTGTGTGTGTTGTGTTTGTGTGTGTGTGCAGAGAGAGGGGGGTGAGATAGCCATCTATCTATTTATTTATCATCATTAAAATATGCAAAAGATAATATTATCATTTGTTATAATTATTTACGATTATTAGGAGTTAGTCGGTTTAAGTATTATAGTTATTATTGTTAGATGATGATGATGATAATGAGTGATGACTTCTATCATATAATAAATACATAATAATAATAATAATACATAACCAATTTCATTCTTATTATCTAGGTTGTTGTCTGTGTAGCTTGATGATGATGATGCTATGGGGTATTATTGTGGTGTTATGATGATGGATGATGATATTGATGATGATGATGACGATATTATTTATCATTATTTTTACCGCGTACTCGCAACACACACACACACACACACACACCCACACAACACACACACACACACACCACACGGCGCGCTGCCGCCCGCGCGCGGCGCTTCGAGCTCCGCGCGCGCACGCCACCATTCACCACATACTTACACACAACAATGCTTACACCGGCCATATGAATAATTCCCTTCTTTTGGAGGTTCAGAGACGAGGGAGCAGAGAGAGATGAGCGTGCGCCGCGAGAGGACTGAGCATGTACCAGCCCGCCGTGATGAGGGAGTCCTCGAGGCGGAGGCCCGGTGTGAGGGAGTGCTTTTCTGGAGGTTTTGTTGGGGCTAGGCGGAGAGAGACACGGAGTTTGGAGATGATGAAGTGGAGTGACCGAGAGGGGAGGGAGAGGGAGGGGGGAGGAGAGAGAGAGATGACTTTGATGGAGGAGGAGAGAGGGAGTAGGTTTGCCAGATAGAGTGAGTCGTCGGGCGAGAGAGAGCAGAGAAGAGGAGGACGAGATTCGGAGATGAACGAGTCGGAGATACCGCGCGGAGAATGAGATGAGAGACGCGAGGAGAGCAACAAACCTAGTCTGTTAGTTTGGCGTTTAAAGGGACCTATCGCGTTTGGATAGTTCATCTAATTGAATGCTTCAGGATTTTTTCATGCTCACCATTTAGCGTATGGCGTGGCTCGACCAAATTAAGGGATGTATAACGACCTCAGCAATGCAAACGATCCCACAGAATCTATGTTTTAAGCATTGCGTACATATAGGCGCTCTCCAGGTAGGAGCTCTTTGCATCTGGTCCCCTGGGAGAATCAAGCAGTGCAGCCGTTATTTGTAATTTATTTGCTTTGTTCAAACATTATGTGTAGTACCGTTTTGGCAGTCTTTGTCTTTAATTTCTTGTAATAGGTTGAACATTGCTATCATGTTCAGTTGCTTTTTCCAAGGTACCATACGAATACAAAAATAATTATTTTGACTGGTCTATTGATTTGTTCCTATTTATCGATTGTATAGATTTGACAGATCCCTGGAACTCTCTCGTCTCTGTCTCTGTCTGTCGGTCTCCTGTCTGTATCCTTTGCCTCCTCCCTCTACCCTCTTGCTCTTCCTCTCTCTCCTTCTCTCTCCTCTTATTCCGCTCTCTCTTTCTCCGATGGCAATATATTCATTGCTGCACAATGGCAATGTTAATTTCTTTAGTAATCTGATGGTCAACAGATCACAAAGAACACATCATCGCGAAGGAGCGTTCAGCGAGCCAGGAGGTTGAAATCGTTATGGTCATTTTGGGCCTGATGTATACTGGGCGAAGGGGCACCTGTTGACTAATTCCTGTCTGATGTGAACGTGTAATACGGAGGGAGGTCCTTGAAATCTCGGGCCCTTGTTTACCATTATCCCCTGAATGTATTGGGTGATGGCAAACACCCAATTATTGATTACCATCACCCGCTGTCCCCCCCTGCTATATCACTGCCAGAATTAGAAACCAAATTGCCGCATTAGATTTATCAGACTGAATACGATTAGCCCTTCAAAAAAAGGTTAGGATGGTTTATAGATTCAGATGGCGGTTTTATAATTATTGCCAGGTCGTGTGGACTAAAACGAATCTGATACCAACGATAACTCTTACAGAAGTCATTAAAGTGTCCCTCCTGTACCCTGTTGTTCAATGCATGATAAGGGACATGGTAAATGCGTCGTACGCGAAATGTTACCAAAGACCAAGGACCCGGCCCAAGTGTAATTCATTGCTCTTCAAATTATAAACCTATGTTTGAAGACTTTTCCCAGCCCCAACAAAGTTTCTGTTCATTAAATATGATGGCATTACGGACAAGTAAAGTGAACCATATTTGAACTGGCAATGCACGACACTTACGAGAAACAAGGTTGGAATAAAGAGAGGGAACAATCTGGCCCTATCACACCCCAAACAGAAATGGTAATGAGGTTAAAGTCAACGAGACACGAGGTTCTTGTTTGTTTGTTTAATGTTTGTTTGTTTTGTTTGTTCTTGTTCTTGTTGGTTGGTTCCGTTTCTTTTCCACGTTTTTCGTGTAAAACACAATGCACGAAACGTTTTTATTGTCAAGAAAGAACCTGATATTCAAACACAATTTCTCAATTAACAATCTTCAACAAATGATGTAGCTGCACACCCCCCCGCAAAGTTCAAAGTTTGCAGAACAGACATAGGTAACGGTCAAAAAATGTACCTCAAACGTTTCCTATTTTTTTAAGAAGAAAACGCGTATAGAACCGTTGATTTCAACAAGATGGGAGAAGATGATTTTATTTGTTTATATGGCTTTTTGTCCCGATAGTTTATCTGATGTGATCACACACTTTTGAACAGATAACCGAAGCCTCCCAATCAGGATCTGTGATCGACTCTTTTTGATTTGTCGAATTTGAATCTGAATCACAAGTTTCAGTAGAGAAGAGCCATCTTTTGTGTCGACATCATAAATATGAGGAATGGAAAAACAAAAAAAAAAAAGCCCAGTAGTGTAATTACACTGCTCGCAGGAGATTACATGAAATTTCTAACCAACATTAATTGCGACGTGGCGTGTTTGGATCGATCAATGCCTTATGCACATGAACGCGAGAATTACTCAACGTCGTTGCATGCGTGAGCGTGTGCGTGAGGGGTGTCAGTGCGTACGTGCGAAGTGTGCGTGCATGTGTTGTGTGTGTGTGCTGTGTGGTGTGTGGTGTGGTGTGTGTTGCCTGTTCGGTTGTGTGTGTTTGGGGTTTGTGGGTTGTGGTGTCGGTAGGCGTGGTGGGGGGGTGTGTCCCGCGCGAGTGCGTGCGTGCCCATCTGTGAGGGGGTCTAGAGACACGCAATGCTGTGCGGGCCCTTTTACTTCTTTTTCCTCCACCCCCCCATCCACCAAGCCACCACGTGAGGACGGTGTGTTGTCAACACGTATGTGTGTGTGTATGTGTGTTTTGTGCGGCACTGTGTGTCCATAGACCCTCCTGTGTGTTGTGGTGTGGCGGTGTGTCGTGTGTGTGCATGTGTGTGGTGGTATGTTCGTGTGGTGTGAGTGTGTGTGTCTGTGTGTGAATACAGTGGCGATGTAAGATCTGAGTGCATGCTATTGGTTGTGTGGGTGGTTGTGTTTGTGTGTGGGATCTAGTTGTGCGTGAACGGGGTTAGTGCGTTCGAGTGCGAGATCCTGATGCGCGTGACGTGCCGCGCTTCATGACACTCCCCGGGCGTGTCTTTTCTTTTACCCATGTGGGTAGAGCTTTGGTTGTGTGTGTCTTCCTTTCGGCGTTGTGCGTGTGTGTGGAGCGCCCTGTCGTGGTGTTTTGTGACTGTGCTTGTGTGTGGATCGACGGAGAGACGAGAGGCGTGTGGGCAGGGGATTTGCAGGCATAACTTGAGGTGATCCATGCGAGCGACTCGTCGCCAGACTTAGTTCATGGTTTATGCAACAAATTCTAGCCCTGATTTTTCGTTCCGTTCCGTCTTGACCCCCCTGCTGCCCCCGATGAGCCACCTCCGATGTTCACCTCTAGCATAAAAACATGGGCATTGTCCTACAAAAATGTGCCAAGCAGTTGCGTTTTCTGATAATGCTAATGTAGTGTTAAAATAGTCCATTTTACCCTACAGATCCTCCCTTGGATGGAATTTTATCCTGGTCTTCATATCATCTCCAGTGGGTTAGGCGTTAACACGTAAAACTTTAAGAGTGGAGAGAAGACTAGGTGAACAACAACCAGTTATGACTGGCTTGGGACTCGGGGACCGTTGCACAGTGCGAAGCGCCTTGACTGCACTTTTCATTACTGCCAAAGACCATTAGCTCCATTCTAAATCTAAAAAAGTCTAAGTAAAGACGAGGGCGCCAAAAAGAGAATTCGGTATTAGTTCATGATTTTCAATCCTCCCTCCCCATTCAACTCTCTCCTACCACAGCAGCCTTTGTCTTTTTGGTTCACATGTCTCCCATTTGCAACCACGGCCCCAACCCCCAGCCCCACCACCCATGGTTCTGCAGTCTCCAGACTCTTGCCCATCCTCATAAATATTCTCTCCCAAGGCAAGTAGAAACTAAACCGGTTAGCCACACGTGCACCAGGTCTGTAACGAAAAATTGTTGGCCCATAGTTATGTCACAAGAGCGCACACACGACTCAGAATGAATCCCAGGTAAAAACAGGTTTGTTTAGCCGGGGGGGGGGGCCAAACACCTGTCTATGCCCATGTAAATTTTTTTGACGGGCGGAGTTGTTGCGTTACTGCCAGGAAGGTGCACTCTCACCTCTGTCGTTTTTCTTTCGTCATGTCTTCTATCTGTCGTTCTGTATGTCTGTCGGCTCTCTCGCTCTTCTCTCTCTCTCTCTCTCTCTGCTTCTCTCTCTTACTTCTTCTCCAGTCTCAGTATCTCTCTGTGCTCTTTCTGCTGTCTGTCTGTCTGTCTGTTCTTCTCTCTCTCTCTCTCTATCTGTTCTTCTTTTTTGTTCTCATGGGAGCGTTTCCCGTTGGTTGTTGTTGTGGTTGTGTGTTGGTTGTGTTTGTTGTACAGGTTGTTGGAGATGCGTAACGCAAGAATGCTGCTGCTGCTGCTGACTCATGCGGCTGCTTGCTGCTGCTTGTTTATTCCCTCCCTGCCTTACTCCTTGTAATCAGTATTGTGTGGAAACTTACTGTCGCCTTGCGCTGCGCGAGCGCAGTTCACGCGCAGTCGGTGTGCTGGTGTCGTTTGTGTGCAGCTCATGTGTGGGTGCGCGCTGCGCGCACACACACGTGATGAGTGTGCATGTAATCATGTTAAAAGAAAAAAGGCATGTCGTTATTAAGAAATGAAATTATGCACAGACATCCCACGGATAAAATTGATTATTGTATTAGATAACAAATGTGGACAAGACATTTTTTTTTTTGTTTTGGGGGGGGGGGTTGGCTGCTGTAAAAAGGACACAGAAATGGCCGCTGCATTGCAGATCATTGTGTTCATGTTGGCGCCTGTTATGATCCATACCCGTGCAAAGACACCCAACCACGTCAGGTTTTCGTTAAATGTTACATTTGATAGCATGAGTCTCAGAGCTTAGTACGAGGGGAAACCATTCCCTGTTGAATGGCCTTAATGTCTTTCTCATCTGGGTGAAGCGAAGAAAGAAGTGGAAATGGGGTTTTCCCGCGCAGAATTCAACGTGAAAGACCACATGTTTGATTCTCACATTTTTAACGAAGATGGAATTAAGAGGTTGTGATGAGATGATGATGCTACAGGGCCACAATTTTAAGTCTGCGACTATGCCAGCCTTATGGATTCCAGCCTTGCTACAGGCGTGAGTGTGTGTGTGGTTGTGTGTGTGTAGTGTTGTGTGTGTGTGTGTGTTTGCGGTGTGGTGTGCTGGGTGTTGTGTGTGTGCATTGTGTGTGTGTGTGTGTGTCGTGTGGCGTGCGTGCGCGCGCCGCCTTGTGTGTCTATGGTTGGGTGTGTGTGTGTAGTGTCTGGTGTCTGTGTGTGTGTGTGTGTGTGTGTGTGGTGTGGTGTGTGTGCGTGTCCAATAATAGCAGCCAGACATAGGATGGCGTCATATACAGAGGAAATTATGTCAACAAGTTATTGAACGCTATGAATAGAGAGGCGAAGACGGTAAATAACGATTAATTAAACCGAAGGAAGTACACACACCACACAACACACACCACACACACACACACACAAACACACACACACACACACCACACACACACAGAGGAAAGAGGAGAAGAGACGAGGAGACTGAGGTGACGGAGGGGAGAGAGGAGAGACGAGGAGAATGAAGAGAGAGGCGTGAGAGAGGATTCGGATGAGGAGTCGGTGAGAGAGATTTGAGGAGATGACGAGGGGAGCGGATTCTAGATTGACATTAATCGTCGCGCATCAAAAATTGATCGAGGATTCAAAAGAGAGAGAGAAAGGGAATGACGGACCAGAATTATTAGATTGACATTAATCGTCAGGGATGAAAAATGTAACGTTTGATAGAGAGAGCGGGCCAGGATCCCGGAGGAGTAGATGACTTGGTAGGGGAGCGTCGAGAGAGGACGCCGACCGAGAGAGAGAGCCGAGAGAGGCGAAGCGAGAGAGACGAGAGTTTTGAGTTGGACAGGCTGTGTTGGGTTTCTCTCACTCTTTTCCTAGGAGAGCAGAGTGACAGATTAGACAGACAGATAGACAGACTAGAGCAAAGGACAGAAAAGAAAGATGATAAAGACAAGAGAATTCAAATAGACAGAAGAAAGAAGAGACGAAAAGAGAAGACACCGAGGAAAGAACGAAAGGAAAAAAGAAAAAGGAGGGAGTACAGAGAAAAGAAAGAAAGAAGAGAGAGAAATGAAAGAAATAAACCGAAGAGAAAGAGAGGAGAGAGACCCTCCTGACCGGAGGAGAGGAGAGAGGGCGACGGGAGGCGAGGGAGACTTGAGAGAGAGTGATGAGGAAGAATAAAAGAAAGACAAGAGAGAAGAAAGGAAGAGAGACAGGAACAAGAAAAGAAGAAGAAAGGAGAAGTAAAGAAGAAGGAAAGGAAACAAAAAGACAAAGATGAAAGAAGCGAATGTTGTCGGAGGGAAAAGACACCGTGCTATAATGCGAAATAAAAAATCTATTGGTGTATAAAAGAAACGCTGTCTTCAGGGTTACATAAAATTATCCAGGAAAAGAAAAAAAGTGGCCAGGAGAAACAACTAAAAGACACAAAAAGAATTAAAAAAAAGAAAGAACGGAATGTTGATGGGTGATTTGAAACGGAGAACAGAAGGCTTCAAAAAATATTAGAAAAAAAAAAAGTAAATGAAGAAAATGGAAAAAGCCGATAATAAATTCAGCATGGAGGACTCCCAAAGAAGATTTAAACCGAAGCGTATTACAGCAAGGAAGGAACTAAGTAACTTTTTTTCCTTCTTTCTTTTTTTTTCTTTCTTCCTTACTTTCTTCTCTTTTTAATTTCATCGTTAAACTGCAATAGTACTAAAGGCGTGGCTTTTGCTTTGATGTACTGAAGGGACGGGTGAAGGAGGGGGGGGGGGAAGGAGGAGAACGAGGGAGGAGGTGCTTGGGGATGGGGGGTGCGAGGGAGGTTGGACGTGGACGAAAACCACAACACCTAAAGATGATGAAACGTTGCAAGAAAAGTGTTTAGTGTACTAAGTGTTTTATAATATATATAGATATAAATATATATATATATCTATAGATATAATATAGATATATATATAAGTTCTTTGACTCTGCCTTTGTCTGTCGTCTGTCTCTGTCTCTGTCTCTCTCCCTCTCTGTATTGTGGGTTGTGTGGGTGTGTGTGGTGTGTGGCTTGTGTGTGTGGAAGAGAGAGGCGAGGTGTGAGAGGGGTTGAGTGAGAGAGGAGAGAGAGAGGACAGACAGACAGTTGACAGACGGACAGACGGACAGGACAGACGGGACAAACATATGGAGCAGGACAATTGGACGACAGACAGACAGAGGGACAGACACAAGACAGAGACAAAGGGACACAGAGGGACTGAGAGAGAGGACGTGGGTGGCGGTCGAGGAGGAGCCGATGAGGAGAGAGTTTGGGTGGAGGGCGAGGAGGAGAGAGAGAGAAGAGAGAGTGTGTGTGTGTGTGTGTGTGTGTGTGTGTGTGTGTACGCGCGTGCGCGCTGCGCGCGTGCGCCCGCGCACCAACGCGTGTGGTTTGTGTAACTCATGTTTGTCTGCTATGCCTGTTTTGCGTTGAATGAGAAAAGACCCTGCCTAAACATAGACCTACTGAAGTAGATGTGAAAGGAAGGGAATAGCAGCGGTAGGTAGATACTGGGGAAAAAAAAAAAAGGAGGGAACTGGAGGTGGGAATTTCAGGAGGGAAAAGGGCGGAGCTGAGGGGACCAGAGGTAGTAGGCGTAGGGGGACGGGGTGGGGGGTGGGGGAGGTGGGGTCTTGGGCGGGGGGGGCCTCTAGTGCGCCATGTGTGAGAGGACGAATAAATCTTACCTGGACCTTTGATTATTCCCCTTGTTCCTTTTGTTGTTGTTTGTGTTGGTCGTACACGGTCACGAAGTAATATCCAGCTGACTCGATTAGTGGAAATCCAAACTACCGAGGTCGCATGCACAGAGCTATGTTATATTCATTAACGGACTGATTTATTGGAATTTATTTGTCAGTCCTTCTTAAATCAGTTCTATAAATCATGTCAAACGAAACAACAGAGAGTGACTGAGTTGGTCAACTGGTTTTTGTCTTGCAGTTTATGTGGGTTGTTTGACTTATTTGTAGAAGCCAAGATTTCTTTATTTTTCCCACATTACAGCAGGACTGACATAGGGGATATGGGAAAAAAAAATGACTCTGGACCTCTATGCTAACTTTTCTTCCTTTCTTCCCGCTCTCTCTTACGCTCTCTCTCTCTCTCTCTCTATCTCCGCTCCTCTCTCTCTCTTTCTCTCTCTCCTCTATATGCGTGCGGGCGTGCGGGCGTGCGTGCGTACGGTGTGGTGCGTGCGTGCGTGCGTGCGTGGCGTGCGTGTGTGGGTGTTGTGTGTGTGTGTGTGTGTGTGTGTGTGTGTGTGGTGTGTGTGTGTGTGTTTGCGTGCGTGTTGGCGAGGCGTAGTTACGTGCGTGTGGTGTTTGTTGTATACCTCTCTCTCTCTCTCTCTTATTGCCTCTCTCTCTCTCTTCTCTCTCTCTCTATCACACACACACACAACACACACACACACAACACACACACACACAACACACCCATGCACACACATGCACACACACGCGCGCTTGCGCGCGCTTGCACGCGTTTTGATGAAACAACTATACGAGCAAGCTAGCAGGCAAGCACGTATGGAAGCGGACACATTAACATATAAACAAGTGCTTCAGCATCAACTTATTTTAATCGAATCAGTAAATTAAAACACACACACACACACACACACACACACACACACCACACACACACACACACACACACACAGCACACAGAGAGAGAGAGAGGAGAGAGATGCCGACCGAGAGAGAGAGAGAGATCAGAGAGAGAGAGAGAGAGGATGAGGAGAGAGAGAGGATGAGAGAGAGAGAGAAGAGAAGCAGTGAAAGAAAACATGGCCGTTGTTTTCAACACCTGACTGGCTGTGTTAACATTATTTACTTGTGCTATGATATCTCCTGTCTGAGAGATGGAGAGGAAGGGACGGAAAAGGTTGGGGAATGAAGGAGTGGAAAGGTATGAGAGTGTTCATGTTGCGAAGAGAGCGTGATTGAGAAGAAGACAGAGAAAACTGTACGCAGATGGACAGTTTAAAACAAGCTGATGAACACGCACATACAACATAAAAAGGAATACAGATAAACAGGGAAAAGACAAAGTCAAATGCTTGATTGTACCCATCAGATAAACGGATGAAAGAACGGCTGTAAGTATATATTTTCTTCATGCTCTGCGTTCAAAGAGCACACACACAACACACACACACACACACACACACCACACACACACACACCCACACACACACACACAACACACACACACGAACACGAGAGCGAGGAGAGAGAGAGAGGAGAGAGAGAGAGGAGAGAGGAGACCCCCCGCGGAGAGGCGAGAGAGACGATGAGAGGAGAGACGAGGAGAGATGTGAGGGAGATTCGAGAGAGAGAGAGAGAGATGAGGGTGCGCTGTTGTGGTGACGACGAGATTGTCATTATTTTAGTTTTTAAAGCGGATTATCGCGTGTGAATTCAATGTAACTGCATTCTTCAAGTCCGTCTTCTTGGTCATCATAGCGTGACAGGAAAGGTCGCATGAAAGCATTGTGTAATGAGCAGCGCATTGTAAATGATCCCTCAGGACCATGGTTCAAAACATGTACAGCATAAACGTTCGAACCATGTGTTTGGGAACAAACAGTTGGTACATTTTAAAAAAAAAATTATCTTCATTGTTCAAAGGTTAAGTCAGAATATGCTGAATATTTGTTCTTGTTTATTTGATTTGCTTTTTCGCAGGTGCATTATAATATTGAAAATGATTGATTAAATTGATCATTGGTTCGTTTTTTTTTTTAGTTTAGCGATATCTGTGTTACTCTCAGTAGAGATATGAACGTTAAATCTCTGGCTTGTCTGTATGTAGGTCCCTGCCTGTCTGCCTCTCTCTCCTGTCTCTCTCTCTCTCTCTCTCTCTCTCTCTCTCTCTCTCTCTCTCTCTCTTGAACACCACATTTGGATGGATGCGGAAGATTAATGTAATCTTATTAGAATTATGATTCTGGAGGTATCCTCACAATCAGTCATTTATTGATCATTGTGAGACAACGTTGAATTTGTTGCATTTTTGTAATCGTGCATATGAAAGAGTGTACTATGTTGTTCCTAACGTTATGTCTGATTCCAGAGACAGTGACAGTAAACAAAACTTTTCCCTGGTTTACGACTTCCGAAGAAACTGTTTGTCAGTGGGCAACAACATCCCCAATCACTAATCTGCTACAGTAAGTAAATGAAAAACAAAATTGGCACTGCTTTAAAAAACAAAATGAGTATATCTTTTCAAGAGTTACGTGGGATTTTTGCATACAAAACTATCCATGTGATAAAAAAAAATGCAAACGTTAACACCATGATAAACTTTAAAATGTTAACGTGGAATGTTTTTTTGTAGCCTGCGTTTAGCAGCCATGTAACGAGAAACAACAACTGTTAAGGCAGACGTACTTTTATAACCAAAAGACCGAGGATCTGATGACTGGTTCATTACACTACTCAAGCCGTTAAAACAACAACCGTTTGAAGATTTCTTGGAATGCATGTTGCCGTTCTTCAAAGCCTCATGACAAGCCAGATTTTTGGACACAAGATCACAAATTTAGAGAAAAGGGGAGAGAGGGGAACACATGAACAGTCTGGAAATTGATGAATTCGTAATGTAAATCTTAACGGTGTGAGGTGATATGTAAATCGGTAATATACATTTGTGACTGTGCGAGGTGTCAGTTTGTGTGTGTGTGTGTGTGTGTGTGTGTGGTGTGTGTGCGCGCGCGCGCGCGCGCGCGCGTGGTTTGTGTGTGTGTGTTGTGTGTGTGTGTGTGTGTGTGTGTGTGTGAAGAATGCGTAGAACGTCATTCTAAAGAAAACAACCGGTCATCCTCAGGTTTATAGGTTTGATATTTTCAGTCTAAAATGCGAACAACATTGATTATGCTCAAAACATTACGCCCTCCACACCCTCCTTACGCCACTGTTATGAAAAACACTAGGTAGGAATGTCGTTATTGCCATATTACAAAAGAGGAAATAACTATATGTGTTACTGAAATAGATGGCAAGATGATTACAAACTTTCAGAAGGGGCAAAAACTCATTAACGATTTTTTTTTTTTTTCGAATCTGAATTCAAATTCCCATATCACAATCCACAGCTTTTCTTGATCACGCCCATGAGGATGAAAGGAAAATCCATAAGTTAAATCACATAGCGCGCACGAAGTTTCAATGACAAAGTTATCAAATGTGTGCGTGTTTTGTGTTTGATCAC
>JADBJO010003670.1:30000-32500 GCA_016801955.1 Conus betulinus | reverse complement strand
ACACACACACACAAGCACACACACGCGCGCGCGCGCGTCCTTACATACACAGATACGTACACCTGCAAGACATGCTTTGAGAGAGAGAGAGAGAGAGAGAGAGAGAGAGAGAGAGAGAGAGAGAGAGAGAGAGAGAGAGAGAGAGAGAGAGAGAGAGAGATGGGGTGTGTGGCAACGAAGCTTGTCATTAATTAGTTTAAAGAGGATATCGCATGTGAGTTAAATCTGAATGCATTCTTCAAGTCCTTCTCTGTCATCCTGGCGTGGCGGGACAGGCCGTTTGAAAGGATCGTGTAATGAGCAACGCATAGTAAACGATCCCTCAGGACCCTGGTCGGAGCAGGTAGAATATAAGTGTTCCAACCATGAGCTTTTCAGGAACAATAGCTAACGCAGGTGGTTTTTTTTTTTTTTAAGTTTTTTTTGCATTGTTCAAATGTAAAATTAAAATTAGAGTATGTTGAATATTTTGTTCTCATAGATTTAATTTCCTTTTTTTCTCAGGTGCGTTATAATTTGAAAATCAATTCATTTAACTGATTATTGATCTGTTTTTATTTGATCACTCTCTGTGTTCTTCTCAGCAGTGATATGCACGTGTAATATCTGTTTCTCTGTATGCATGTCTGTGTCTGTCAATCTGTCTGTCTGTCTCTGACTCTTTCTGTCTCTCTGTCTGTGTCTCTGTCTCTCTGTCTCTCGCTCCCTCCCTCCCTCCCCTCTCTCTCTCTCTCTCTCTCTCTCTCTCTCTCTCTCTCTCTCTCTCTCTCTCTCTCTCTCTCTCTCGCACCGTGTTCTTGATACAGAATAGGAATGGCAATATCCTTGGAATAACTGATTCTAAATAGATTCTCACATGAGTTATCATCGTGAGAGAGCGTTGAACGCTTGTATATATGTGCTTGTGCATATTAAAGAGTGTGCTTTTCTTGCTCTAACCGTAAATCTTATTCCAGAAAGAGTGGCAATCAACAAATATCATGCCCTGGTTTACGACTTCCGTAAACTGTCGATGGGCACCACATCCCAGTTACCTTTTGCTACAGTAAGTGAATTAAAGAAATAAACAAAAAACAAGCAAACAAAAGCAAAAAAGAAAAATGGCACCGATTAAAAGAAAATAAATCTATTAAAAAGTCAGTTGGATTCTGACACACGCTGTGTATACACATATTCATATGATAACAAGCAAATGTTAAGACCATTACAAACTTGACAATGTTAATTTGGAATGCTTTATACAGCTTGTGTTCAGTGACCATATACGAAAAAAAAACATAACTAAATAGAGAAACGGACTTTTATAAGCAAAAGAAAAAGATTCGATCGCTAGTTTCATTAGACTACTCAAGTCGTGAAACAGACAATCAAGTCAAGTCAAGTCGAGACAATGAATAGGTTGCCATTCTTGAAATACGAATGACATGCTGGAGTAACACGATTACTGGACGCGAATACACAAAGATTAATAGACGCGGAGAGAAACACATTAAACAGACTGAAGAATTGGTAATGTAAAGTTCAACTGTATGCATTGATTGATAAATTGGTTATGTAGGTCTTAACTGTAAAAGGTGTCAAAACATGTCAATATGCGCGCGCGCGCGCGCGCGCGCGCGCGCGCGCGCGTGTGTGTGTGTGTGTGTGTGTGTGTGTGTGTGTGTGTGTGTGTGTGTGCGCGCGTGTGCGCGCGTGTGTGTATCTGTTCTTGAAGAATGCATAACAGGTCATTTTAAAAAAAACAAATAACTATCCTCAGATATGTTTTATATTGATCGGTTCTGGAGTATGCACACGAGCATGCACGAGCAAATGAATGTGTGTGTGTGTGCGTGCGTGCGTGCGTGCGTGCGTGCGTGCGTGCGTGCGTGCGTGCGTGTGTGTGTGTGTGTGTGTGTGTGTGTGTGTGTGTGTGTGTGTGTGTGTGTGTGTGTGTGTGTGTGTGTGTGTGTGTGTGCAAACGCAAAATGATGCTCAAAACGTTACTCCCTAACCACCACCACCTCACTCTACTTTTTAAGAGAGGTAGGAGTGTCGACAGCACTATTGCAAAGAGAAATAACGAACGACGTGTGTAACTGGTGTAGATAGCAAGATGATCACACGCTTTCAGAAGAGCCACCACTCATCAACAGTTGATTTATTCCAATCTTAATTCAAATTCCAATCTTCATGTATCTCGCTGCAGTTTCTGTGTTGGTCACGCAATGAGCGTGGAAAAAAAACAACATTAGTTTAATTACACTGCGTGCACGAAGTTTTCCTGACAATGTTACAGACGCGTGCATGTTTTATATTGATCGGTGCTGGAGTATGCACGCGAGCATGCACGAGCAAAAGAATGTGTGTGTGTGTGTGTGTGTGTGTGTGTGTGTGTGTGTGTGTGTGTGTGTGTGTGTGTGTGTTTGTGTGTGTGTGTGTATGCGTGCGTGCGTGCGTGCGTGTGTGTGTGTGTGTGTGTGTGTGTGTGTGTGTGTGTGTGTGTGTGTGTGTGTGTGTG
>JADBJO010003670.1:17500-20000 GCA_016801955.1 Conus betulinus | reverse complement strand
CTTCATCTTCAATTCAGAAGCCTAATCTCCTGGAATATTTGAAGAGATGCCACCCCCCTTTCTTCAGTCATCTTCAATTCAGAAGCCTAATCTCCTTGGAATATTTGAAGAGATGCCACCCCCTTTCTTCATCTTCAGTTCAGAAGCCTAATCTCCTTGAATATTTGAAGAGATGCCACCCCTTTCTTCATCTTCAGTTCAGAAGTCCAATCCCCTTGGAATATTTGAAGAGATGCCACCCCTTTCTTTGAAGAGATGCCACCCCTTTCTTCATCTTCAGTTCAGAAGTCCAATCTCCTTGGAATATTTGAAGAGATGCCACCCCTTTCTTCATTCATCTTCAGTTCAGAAGTCCAATCTCCTTGGAATATTTGAAGAGATGCCACCCCTTTCTTCATCTTCAGTCTTCAGTTCAGATGCCACCCCTTTCTTCAATCTTCATCCAGAAGTCCAATCTCCTTGGAATATTTGAAGAGATGCCCCACCCCAAAGCATAGTGAGAGAGAAATAATTGTTGTTTTTCCAATCATTTTTTTTTTTTTTTTTTTTTTTTTTTTTTTCCCCGTGAAATAAAGGTAGAAAACAAATATCATAGAATCCTGATTCAGTACAAACGTAAGAACCCAGTATTATAATCATAAATATGTACACACCGAACGATAATGTCAACACAGCCTTACAGAACATTTTAAAGTCAGTACTCGGATTAACAGAAAGAAAAAAAAAAGAAAAAAAAAAAAAAAAAAAAAAAAAACCTCCTGATAGTTGGTGAGTTCAGTTGCACGGTAAAAAGCGACCTCGACGTTATATCAGATCACTCACTTTGAAAAAAAAAGGTAGAAAAAGCTTTAATGAATTAAGAGCGAATTCCAGCTTAAGAGATATGTGGAGGATTTTTCATGATACAGAAAATGAATACACATGGTGCAAACAACATCCCTTCATAGCACGTAAAAATAGCTTACAGCTTCGTAAGCTAAGAACTATTGCTTTACTGCTTCACACATGTGACACATTATCACAGTTTCAAACACTGACCATAAAGCCCTCTTGACTGACCTAAATAATAACCGATTCATCAAAAGCCCTGAAGTTTGGCGTTTTAACAATGTCTGTTTACTAGACGCAGCTTTCCAACAACGTTTGAACGAAAGACTAGATGAATGTCTTGCTGGCAACAACCACCAGGCAGACAGTAACCAAACAGAAGTGTGGGAATCTTGCGAAATCAAAACAAGACAGTTTTGTACAAAATACGGTAAGTATAAAGCTTACACAACCAAAAACAGAAACGTTGAAATTACACACACAAAGAAAAACAGAAACATTGAAATTACACACACAGAAAAACAGAAACATTGGAATTACAACGTCGCTTTCAAAAGTTGAAAGAAAAGATAGTAAGTGATATAACTAATTTCAAACACAACGGGGAAACGTTTCAGGTGAACAAGCAATTAGAAATATTATCTCACTAGAAAGCTAGGAGTGCACCGGTTAAAATGGATAGAGGAAGGGGAAAATAACACAAAGTATTTCTTAAACTTAGAAAAAAAAAAAAAAAAAACAAGGAGCATAGTCATCAATTCATGGAGCCGTACAGATCTTAGAATACTGGGGAAAATAGTCATAGTAAAAAGCCTCTTAGTAAGCCAGTTTATATACGTCTGCAGTCACTTTCAGGGCGTGGCATGGGTGGAGTGACAGAGGAGATGGGTATTCATCGCCTGGCTCAGTGGGGGTGTGGGTGGGGGGGTGGGGGGGGGGGGGGGAAGCGGTTAACAGAGACGTGGGGAGGCTGATTTCTGGGCGTGGAATGGCTTTTGTTATGGAGGGCGCGGACATTAAAGTATCATACAGACGAGAATAATGAAGGGTGTGACATGTGTGGGCGCACAGATGCAGATTTTAGGGCGTGACAGGACTGAGGGCATAGGATATGACATGAATGAGGGAACAGGAAGTGAAGATTTCAGAGGGGGGAGATTTCAGGGGGGTGTTCAGAGGAGGGGGGGGGGGGGGGGGGGGGATGCAGGGTGTGATATGGGTGAACGTACTTGGGTAAAAAGAGAGGCGCGACGTGGTTGGGTGTATTGGGGCAAAGGGGGTGGGTGTGAACAGCTCGAGGTGAGTTAGCATATAGGCAGAGGGGGGGGGGGGGGGGGGGGGGGGGCGGCTGATGAAGGGCGTGAGGTGGGTGGACGTATTGGGGGGAGAGGGAGCGGATGAAGTGCGTGACATCGGTGGGTAAATCGAGGCAGAGTGGGTACGGATGCAGGCCGTGACATGTGTTGACTTACTGAGGTAGAGGGGGCCCGGATGAATATGCGTGACGTGGGCGGGCGCACATGGGCAGAGGGGGCATGTGTGCAGGGCGTATGTGACAAGGGAGCGCGTATTACAGCAGAGAGGGCGCACATGATGGTCATGATACGGTGGGTGTATTGGGCTGAGGGGAGCGGATGAAGGAGATGACGTGATGGGTATATTGAGGGCATGT
>JADBJO010003670.1:10000-12500 GCA_016801955.1 Conus betulinus | reverse complement strand
AAGGGGTGGGGGTGATGATTATATAACAAACTGCAAATTCTTACGAATGCAATACATTTCAAAATACAAAACGGACATCATTGCAAAAATGAATCCCAATCGCGGAAGCTGATGTACAGTACTGAATACCCGATGAAAGCATTGAGAGAGAGCGAGAGAGATAGAGAGAGAGAGAGAGAGAGAGAGAAAGAGAGAAAAGAGAGACAGAGACAGTCACAGCAGACAGACAGACAGACAGAAAGACAGACAGACAGAGTATTCATGTAGAACTCTCCCCCTCATGAAGGGGGTAAATGTACAACATATAACGCATACAAATGAAGTACTATGACAACAGCTGTGGCAATCATTAGTATTATGCAACCCTGTAAATGTAGCTATTTCTCTGTATTTTAAAGCCTGGTAAACAACAAATAACGATGAATTGAATACATTATCCGATTTAGTATATGCATCAGTAAATTTTGTTTTGAGAAACAAGCTTTTTGATAATATTAAGGTTCTAGAAACATTTTCTAATTTCATTCACGCTTTGGCAACAAGGGACAAGAAGTGCATCTCATTTTCTTTAGACATCTGGCATGACAGACACCAGATCAGAATCATTAGAACATATTGAAATAAAACTAGGTGTACGTTGAAATCAATATGGAAGTGTAAATCTAGTCATTATGCATCTCAGTTGCGACCCATATTTGCACATGCTGCTTATTAACATCACAGGTATTACAAAAAAAATGTTTTACACAAATCAGCTAGTGTAAACGTGGTTATTCAAGTGTTGCCATTTCAAGTCAATCAAACGTTAACAAAACATTGCTATAAAGTTATTTTCGTTTCCCACAATTAGAAACATCAACAATTCATTGATATGAAAATAGACATGCACGTTTGATATCCAGTGTGTGTGTGTGTGTGTGTGTGTGTGTGTGTGTGTGTGTGTGTGTGTCCGTGCGTGCGTGCGTGCGTGTGTGTGTGTGTGTGTGTTAGTGTGTGTGTGTGTGTGTGTGTGTGTGAGAGAGAGAGAGAGAGAGAGAGAGAGAGAGAGAGAGAGAGAACTGACAGCCCATTCTAGTGACTGCTGACTATAAACAATACTATGTAAATGTCGGTAGGATGTGGAATGACCAACGTGGATAAACCAGCTCTGAATAAATGACCCACCGTTGTCTGCCATCTTCACCACGTATCCAGCCCCTCCAAACTGGGCCCACATCTAGAAAGCTTCGATGCCACAGAACAAATCGTGGTGAAGTTTAGCTGTGTTGAAACGTCGGAGGTCCCGTGACATGCTCACGATTTCGAAGAATCAACACCACTGAAACTGGCCGAGTGATTTGTCAGAAGCACCGTGTCCATGCCTCACAGCCCTGCACTAAATAGTCCGCGACAAAGCTTCTGTAGATTGTATGCTTTTCTCTTGGTGACTGGACCACTTCAGTCGGAGTGTGCAAAAGATGCTAGCCTGCGGTGTGATACAAAGAAAAAAAAAGAAAG
The DNA here is from genome assembly GCA_016801955.1 of Conus betulinus. Taxonomy (NCBI): domain Eukaryota; kingdom Metazoa; phylum Mollusca; class Gastropoda; order Neogastropoda; family Conidae; genus Conus; species Conus betulinus. Next base: position 11,003 of record JADBJO010003670.1, on the reverse strand, counting down.
ACTTCTAAAAAGAAGGGATACCTCCACGAGGGCCCCAGTGTCGGGTTCAATAAGGGGGGAGACCTCAGAGTCGATAGTCAGGTCGCACACTCACCACTCAGCGCAAGAGCCAAGAATACAATACACAATCACTTTATTCTCTTATGCACGCACACATACACACTGCTGTTTGGACTCGGGGCCTATCACAGAAGAGGGAGAATAGGCAAAATGTATGGAGAAAAGAGGGGTGCAGAAGAGAAAAGCACCCTTATGGAGAACTAACTATCCTACTGGGCAAAACTAAAGTTGGTAATAAACACGGAGTACCCTAGGGATACCTGCTAGGTCCAAAATGCTTATCCCACTATTGTTTATCCCCCCCCCCCCCCCCCCCCTCGCAAAAGAAGAAAAGAAGTCAGAAACACGTCTAACACACATGCAGGGCCTATTTCTTAACATAAACAGCTATTCTTTCAAAAGGAGAAAAAAAAAAGAAACCAGTAAAATAGTTTGCTGCCATCTGACTGGGTGCGCCTAAACGGGAAGGAACCACCCCCACTACACCGCCTTACACCACAGTCACACTGTCTCGAAGGAATACTTAACTGTTGTCCGCACAGGTTTGAGTCTTTTGCTGTACTGAAAAATCACCGTAGCAAGAAGATCCTCCCTCTGAGATCAACGCACGTGGACCGGTGGACTGCTCCCTTCGTCAGCGCGTGTAGCGGCACTACTGCTGTCCCACGTAATGAGCTGGGGCACATTTGCTGATTGGGAAGACAAACTGAGGATCCTAGAGGGACAGCAACCACAACAACCCAGCACAGCACCGGGGATCAATAGCGTGTTTGCCACATATCTGTTGCTACCCCATAGTCAGTTTATGAATAGGAGTGGGGTATATGGGGAAATCATAAGTTCCACATAATATCTATTTTAACTCTATGAACGTCCCACACTGATTTCAGTCGGTAGGGTAGTACGATGATATTCATAAATTCTGTTTAACCCAAGTAGATCC
>JADBJO010003670.1:0-2500 GCA_016801955.1 Conus betulinus | reverse complement strand
GTCACTCGCTCCTCTCTCTCTCTCTCTCTCTCTCTCTCTCTCTCTCTACTCTCTCTCTCTCCTCTCTGATATGAATGCTGAAAGCTACAACTATCGACGAGTTGTCTCAACGATTACTGATAAGCAGAGTTGTTCGCTGGTACCGGCATTAACAAAATTGGAATTGAAAATGTGTTCTCTTTGGCTGTGATATGGATTATCGCATGAGCAAATGTCAGTATACTAAAACAACTGTGCCTAATTTATATTCGAAGAAACTGAAAACTGTTGGAAGAAGAAGAAATGGTACAAAAAGAAGAAGAAGAAGAAAGGTCGGCGGAGGAGGAAGAAGAAGAGAAGGAGGAGGAGGAGGAGGAGGAGGAGGAGGAGGAGGAGGGAGGAGGAGGATGAAGGAGGAGAAGCAATGGCAGAAGGAACCGGAGGAGCAGGAGGAGAGGTACGAGGAGGAACAAGCGAGGAATGGAATTTCATACGGAACGAAAAAAAGAAGAAAGAAGACAGACCAATTGAAAAAGAAAGAAATGAAAGAAATGAATGTCAAAGAGAGCGAGGCCTGCGTTTCCTATATCCATCTGGAACCATGCCCCCTGTATTGCTCTGACTCACTTTTTCAAAGCACACCCAGTGCTGTCTACAAGATTCTCCACCATCCAGCTTCTAGGTCACATACAATTTCCTAATGACATTTAGACCACGCACCAGTGACTCTGGGCGTCGCGCTCTCGCTAGCTACGTTAAGTCAGTGACCCGTGACTGCATTCGTTGTAGGTGCAGGCCACTAATTACTGCAGTCCATCGGACTGCTCCCTCGCTATCCAGCATGTTCGTCAGTGACACGCGCGTCAGACTGCTGTCATCGCTGCAGTCTGTGTCCTTGCTGTTCTTTTTCAAATTTTCCTATCCTCTGTCTATGTATCTCTCAGTCTGTCTGTCTGTTGTCTCTGTCTCTCTCTCTGTCTCTCTCTCTCTCTCTCTCTTTCTCTCTCCTCTCTCTCTCTCTCTCTCTCTCTCTCTCTCTCTCTCTCTCAGGCAACAGCTGTGAAAGAGTTGTTTCAACAATGCTTAAAGTGTACACTGTTACCAGCAAATCTTGAACTGGAGATTGCTTAACTTGAGCTGTTTCGCGGTTTGCTCACCACATCGGCACAATATCTGTCCTTAAATTCATATTTGATGGACTAAAAGAAAAGGCCAAAAAAGAAGAAAAGAAAGGAGGAGGATGGGAAGGATTAGCATGGGTGGGGAGAGGATGCAGAGAAGGAGATGGAGGAAAAGAAGAAGAAGAAGAAGAAGAAGAAGAAGGAGGAGGAGGAGGAGGAGGAGGAGGAGGAGGAAGAGAAGGAGGAGGAGGAGGAGGAAGCAGCAGCAGCAGGATGATGATGATGATGATGATGATGATGAGATGATGATGATGATGATGATGACGACGACGACGACGATGATGATGATGATGAAGAAGAAGAAGAAGAAGAAGAAGAAGAAGAAGAAAGAAGGACAACAAACAACAATAACATCAACAACGACGACGGCAACAACAACACGATGATGATAATGGTGATGATGATGATGATGATGATGATGATGATGATGATGACGATGACGTAGGAGGAGGAAGAGTAGGAGGAGGAGGTGGTGGGAGGAAAAGAGAGGAAGTGGAATTCTGCAGAGGTAGAAGGAAAAAAGAAAGAGAGATAACAGGACGGAACAAAAGAAAACGAAAAGAAAGAAAGAGAAGCCGTCCTCTCCCTCTGAGATATTATACCCTGTATTACCAACGCAAGGTTTCCAAACGCTCACAGTCCTGTGTACAAGGTTCCATCATCCTGTAGCTCAGTCACAAACAATTGCCTAATGAGTGTTAGGCCACGCACAAGTGATTCTGGGTGTCGCTCTCTGCTAGCTGCGCTAGTTCAGTGACTCGTGACGATGTTCATTGTAAGTGCAAGTCACTCATCCCTGCAGTTCATCTGACTGTCCCTCACTAACCGACATGTTCGTCTGTGGACACGTAGTCAGACTGCTGTCATGCCGAGGTCTGGATGTTTGCTGTGCTGTTCTCTCTCTCTCTCTCTCTCTCTCTCTCTCTCTCTCTCTCTCTCTCTCTCTCATCATGCATACAGTCAGTTGCTATGTCCACTTTGTAATGAAACTGGAGAAGAAGAATCCCACCTTTGATGTTGTCTTGTTTAGTTAATCTCAGAAAAGAGCTTATGGCAGAAAATCGTACCGAAGCCCCAATGCTTTCAAATCGAGTGTTTGCATTGCAATAGGGTGATACAAAAAATGGTCAATGTTTCTTGTACAAGGTCTTTCTACTGAGAGAGTGCACAAAATTGTAACGGGTTTTTGTTGTTGTTGTTGTTGTTGTTGCTGCTGCTGTTGTTGTTGTTGGTGGTGGTGTGTTGTTTGTCTAGTCATGTTTATTGTAAGATGGATTAGTTGTTCCAACGCACACACCCTTCATTAACGGGCGCTGATTTTCAAAAAAGAACACAATATT
>JADBJO010003669.1:230000-233445 GCA_016801955.1 Conus betulinus | reverse complement strand
TCACTTTCAGACTCAGGTTAACAGAAGTCACCACACCTGAACTACAGACTCCGATTAACCAGAAGTCACACCACGCGACTTCAGACTCAGATGCCAACCCAAAGTCACCCCACTGAACTCCCAACTCGGATCACAACAGAAGTCACCCTCCTGACTTCAGAGACTCGGATCCAAACAAATCACCCACCTGACTTCAGACTCGGATCAAACAGAAGTCCACGCCCCTCACTGCAGACTTCCACTGCACTGCAGGACTGGTGCTGAACCTGCTGATGAATAGTGAAAAGATGAAAGAGAGAGTTTGTCTGACCAACAGACCGCAAACAGCAAGGGAGTTCTTTTTCTCTGACTCACAAAGTTCACATGCAGTATGGCCAGGACAGGGCTGCCACTGCCTTTCAGTCTGTAACGCAGTCACTTGACTCTCCCCGATTTTTAAAGAATCAATCGCTGAGGGTCATACTTGCTTCATTCATGTTCCAGTCATGTTTCCCAAATCACTATTTTGCCTTCACAAGTCTGGAACATTGCTTGTGGCGGGGTTCTGTTTTTGGCGTTCCTAATGCAGATGCCCTTTAAGGTGGGGCTGTGTGTGTTTGGTCAACTAATAGGTGACGCCTCTTTTTGATTGTACACAGAGTGGTGCTTTGTGCAGCAAACTGTGGTCCACTGGGGTTCCACTCACTGCACAACTTCAAATACTGTAATTTTCAATTTCCAACAAGTTGACTGACAACTGAAGCGTATCTTTCATTCAGATATCGTGAGCGTCATACCATACAAACTGTACATCAACATGAGCCCACGTGAAACATTTCTCAAGGTTTTGAATGTAATGTTACTATAAGTATTGATTAATATAGATTTAAAATTCTATCTATTTATAATTTTACATTGTATTTGTAATGAAAGGGAAGGGAGTGTGGAATCTTTTGGGTGAAAACCATTTGTGTGTATGTTGAGTTAGAGTTCAGAACCAGCATTGAGCAACCATCTGCAAATGACGAAACGTAGTTGTAAAGGTTGGCATTTGCTTAAAAGAGAAAGTGTTCCTCTGTGTTGTGTTGGAGGTTCCTTTGTAGAAATGGTGGTTTATTCTGTGCGCCTGTTTTTGAGGCATATGCTGGGTGAATGGATGTCGCTTGCTGCTGTTGATGTAGAGTAATGGTGTGCCTTTCATTGTTTCATGAAAGGAACAAAAGCTGCAGTACCTTTGATGCCAAACAATTTCATTGTAAGTGTGCAGTAGGATGGTTTGGTGTTCAGTAGTGCTGCTGGTCTGTTTCTTTCACAGAGCAGAAGGTATATATGTTTGTATGTGTGTTTGAGTGTAAAAATATGGGTGCATGTTGTGTGTGTGTGTGTGTGTGTGTGTGTGTGTGTGTGTGTGTGTGGGTGTGCATGCCTGCACATGTGCATGCCCGTGTGCATGCATGCCTGAGTGTGTGTTTTACTCTTTGGTTGAATGGTCTCAATCTAGAGCACTGTGATCTGACACCCTTTTTGGAAACAACCTAAGATGGAGATAATGCATGCAGAATGAGGATCTATGTACTCTGTTATGACTTGTACCAAACAGAAGTCACAGGATTTTTAACAGTTTTGATGTACCGAAACTTAATTGTGGAGATCCATGGTGCTCGTTAGATGTCTGAATTATCTAAAAGCCCATATGACTAATAAAGATGTGCTTATTGAGAAAAAGAAAATTGAAATGATAATTTGTTTAGTCTTATTCCGTTTTTAACCTCTGTGTTGAAAGGAGTCTCGCTGTGTCCAGACAAATCCATGAACGGATGCTAGATGAAGCCTGATTCTATAGACACAGCCATTGTGATGGGCAGCACTGATCAGGGGCAGTGCTTATGATCTGTTAGAGGGTGACAGCTGTCAGTGGTGTGCATTTTGTCTGCAAATGTAGCATTTGCATCTATCAGTGTGTATGTGTGTGTGTGTGTGTTTGTGTGTGTGTGCATGTGCGTGCGTGCGCGCGCGCGCGCGTGTGTGTGTGTGTGTATGTGTGTGTGGTGTGTGTGTATGTGTGTGTGTATGGTGAGCATCAGTCTTGTCTTTTTTTAGAAAAGAATGTTACACTCATTAAAATCAGTCTGGAGCGAGAGTCGTAGTAACATGAAAAACCTTTTGGATCAAAAGTATCATAAACACACTCATGAAGCCTGTGCACACACACATATACATACTTGCGTGTGCATGCCCCGCACGCACACCCATGCACGCACACATGCACATGCACCGCGCCGCACACACACACACACACCCCACACACACACACACACACACAACACACACACACACACACACACACACAGCTTGTCAATCTTGTGCAAAGCTCACATACACATGTGGGTGCAGACATACTTTTTTTGTACACATGCATACACAGACACATTGCACTCGCACTCAAGCACACTCATGTATGATCACACAAGTATTTTACATACACAATTGCAAACATGCGTACATGCATGCATCTCTCACCTACACCCACACATTACATGCACACACACAGATGCACAGACAACACACACAGACACACATCACAACACACACCCACACACACACACACACACACACGCACACGCACACACATGCCCGCTTGCTTGCTCACCTCAGATCGTACACTTGCTCACACATATTTCGCACACTCACCTCTCTCTGTATGTCTGTATTAGTGACCAACTCTATTTGCCTCTCGCTGTGTCCCTGTGATAGCTAATGTACAAAGATGTCCAAGTAAGTGGCGATGGTTTTCAATAATTTGTGGTGGTAAATTTGTGGTAGTGCAGGACACACACTGACACAGGCACGTACACACGCACTCGTGTGCATGCACACACACACACACACACACACACACACCACACACACACACACACACACATGCATGCATGCTCTCACACACACACACACACACACACTCTCTCCTCACTTGCTCACACACACTTACACTCACATATGCACGCACGCAGACACGCACACACACACACACAAACCCCACACCACACACACACACACACACACACACACACACAAATCTGTGCTGTTTGCTTGCCGGCAATGTCTAGGACTGAGGTTGACTTGAGCTATTTTATTTATGCAGCACACAACAAGGATGACTAATCCATAATTCTGAGTAACAGCTGTTGGACTATGTGTGTAATGTGCATGCATGTGTGTTGTGTGTGTGTGTGTGTGTGTGTGTGTTGTGTGTGTGTGTGTGTGTGTGGTGTGTTGTGTGTTTTATCTGTGTGAGGGTGCACATGCATTGTGAGAGAGAGAAAGAGAGAGAGAGAGAGAGAGAGACTTGGGGAGAGAGTGTATGTATATGCATAGAAGTTTATGTTCATAATAACTGCATGCATGTGAACAACTTTCATATGCGTTTGTGAATTGCGCGTTTTGCAGGTTTTCCAGTGGTGCATAC